>CANXYC010223813.1:0-11284 GCA_948193065.1 Aleurites moluccanus | reverse complement strand
CTACATGTTCATATCTTACTGAGTTGAAGGCTCACTCCTCTTCTGTGGATTTCAGGTGATAGTTTAGCTCGTGAGGGAGCTAGCAGAGAAGATCAAGCTTCTTGACTTATTTTCTCGAAGAAGCTTCATTGTAATTATTCTGTTGAGATGTTTTGTATAATTATTAATGATATTATGATATCATGTGTATTGGAGTACATTCTAGAGCTCCGTAGTTAGCCTTTTTGGGAATGATAGAATGTTGATGTATGAATGTTATCCTTTGGATACTCTTGTTCCTCTTTGATAAGAGATGTCTTCTCTAGATCATTAAGGAACAAGAGAAAGATATGTAATGATATAGAAGGATGAAATTGAATCCCCTTAATTATATGTATGAATATAGAAATTATATGATGTTATATTCTTCGCATTTATGAGAATAGTGATCTGTGAGTTCTACGGGTTTATGGTGGCCTTAAGCCTACCCTTGCCCTAGGACCGTCGCACCACTGGAGTTGGGGTGTGACATTGTTGCACATGTTGTTATTGTGTATTATTTGAACAATAATTGTTAGATTTGGGCTCATGACTGTTGTTGCCTCTACGAACTTGCTAGTTATTTTTGTTGAGAGTGATTCAATAGCTGTCAATTGACTTAGTCTTCTAAGAGTAATGTTTTTAGTTGAGATATAATTCCAAAAATATCTGATTGTTAGTTTAGAAATTTCATCAATTCAATTTGTTTGTAAGCCTATATATAGGCACATCAATTCAGAAATAAATGCAGCAATAAAAAAGTATCAGTATAACAAATATACTTGTTCTTGTTTTGTTATATTTTCACTTATTTTCAATTCCATTCCCAACAATCTTTGGTATCATAGCACTGATTCTTTCAAGAACTGGGGTAATAGTTATCATGGCAACAAACGTCAATGTTGTGAGTGCTTCTCAGCCATTGATTCCTGTCTTTAAATGTGAAAGCTATGAATTCTGGAGTATCAAGATGAAGACCTTATTTAAGTCTCAAGATCTTTGGGATTTGGTTGAGAATGGCTATCTAGATCCTAATGATGAGGCCAGATTGAAAGAAAATAAGAAAAAATACTTGAAGGTATTATTTTTCATTCTACAAGCAGTACATGAGATTATCTTCTCAAAGATTGCAGCAGCAACTACGGCAAATGAGGCTTAGACAATATTGGAAAAGGTGTTTCAAGGCTCCTCAAAAGTAATCACTGGGAAACTTCAATCTCTTCGCCGTGATTTTGAAACTCTCTATATGAAAAGTGGGGAATCAGTGCAAGATTTCCTTTCTAAAGTATCGACAGTTGTTAATCAAACGAAATCCTAAAGAGAGGAAATTTCTGATGAAACCGTAGTTGCAAAAGTATTGAGGAGTTTGACTCCAAAATATGACCATATAGTCGCTGCCATTGAGGAGTCAAAAGATTTGTCTATTTTTTCATTTCATTAACTAGTGGGTTCTTTGCAATCTTATGAAGCAAGACTGAACAGGTCAGTTGAAAAACATGAAGAGAAAGCATTTCACACGAAGCGGGAGCTGTTCAACCACAAAGATGAGCTAAAAGATGCAACAAGTAGAGGACATAAAAGAGGAGGATATCATGGTAGAGGTGGACCAGGAATAGGCAGAGGACGTGTTAATGAACAAGGTGAATACAAGGCGTTCATTAACAAGAAGAAAGACAACAATAGTGGCATCCAATGCAACTACTGCAAAAAGTATAGGCATGTAAAGGCTGAATGCTGAAAAAGGGAAAAATAAGAAAGTTATTTAGAAAAAGAAGATCAGGAATAAGAGGTCAAACTATTCGTGGCCTATCACGAAGACATAAATGTCTCTACTGACATTTGGTGTTTGGACAACTGCTACTCCAATCATATGACCAGCACAAAGTATGACTAAAAAAAATCTGTAATAGCTATGACTAAAATCCAACTTTTTATAGCAGAACAAAGCATATATATATTCGTGTTCATTTTATTCGAGAACTTGTGGCAGATGAACTAATTATGTTGAAATACTGCAACACAAATGAGCAAGTGGCTGACATTTTCACAAAATCTCTCCCTCATGGAAAGCATATTTATTTCAGATCTCTGCTTAGTTGTAATATCTTCCATTTTTTAGTATTTTTATTAATTTTGTATTTTTGGAGAATTAATTAATTTCAAATGTGTATGTTGAGAATTTCAGAAATTTTTGACCTTTGCAATTTCATAATTTTGTGAGATTAATTGAATGATCTTAAAGACATAATTTGATAAAGTATAAAACATGAAAGTTGTGAGTTTATGTCTTAACTATAATTCTGTAAAATGGTTTGGAAAAATTCAGTGTGAGTGATTAGTTATGTTTATTTTAGCAAGGATGGTCTGGTTGAGTGTTTCTGCAGGAAATCGGTATTTGTTTGAATTTACTGGGAATGACTGATACAAAATTAGCTAAAGGTGTGAACATAAAAAATATTCCTTTGTGTATTGTGATGATGGCTATAAAATTTCAGAATTTTTGGATAAGTATATCTCAGTAGAGAGTGGTTTTTTTAGGACTATTCAGAGAGATTCTAAAGCAGTAAGTCTGTGTGATTTTTGGAGAGTCACCATGGTCTGTGTGTTAGTCTTTATGATTTGAAATTTTGATATGTTGTGACCCTGCATGTTTATTTTAAGTGGCAAAAAGAATCAATAAGTTTGAACACTTGTAGCTCACTTGCGAGCCGGTTAAGTGTGAGATGTCCAGAAAAAGTTTTAACTTAGAAGAAGTCTTGATATGGCGAGCCAGCAAAATACGAAGTGGCATTTTGCGACCTGGAAATGCGAAGTAGAGAGGTGAGATTACTGAAGTTGTAATTGGCAAAGAGGCATATGCAAGGTGGCATATGCGAAGAGGTTTGGCGAAGAGAGTTTGGCGAAGAGGAAAGGAGAAGAGGATAAGGCAAGGTAGCATTATGCGAAGAGGGAATGTGCGAAGTTGTAGTTCACGAAGAGGCGAAGAGGCAAAGAGGCATTGCCGAGGTGGCATTTGCGAGGAAGAGTTTGCAAGGAGAGTCTGGCAAGGCAGCATATGGGAGGGGACATGTGCGAGCTGGGAAATGCGAAGTGGGATTGGCGAGCTGGCTTAGGCGAGGTAGCTTTGCCAAGACTGATTGGCGAGCTGGCAAGCGTGTTTCTGGGGCAGTGGTCTATTTAACCCCAGCACCCCCCCGGTAGCATTTCACGATTTTTCCTTCTTTCTTTCTTCGATTAAATTCAGTCTCTTCTCAGAGTTAGCCTCATTTTATTTTTTAAGGCATTAATACTCAAATTAATGCATTAGACTTCTAAATTAGTCTATATTAAAGCAGAAATCATCAGATTGGAGCAAGAATCTCAGGAATTTCAGTGTTGAGGAAAATTAGGTAAATTTTCTTCCAAAGCTATATTCTTTAGATTTATGTAAGTCTATGGGTTAGGATAATTAATATTGGGTATATAGAATTTATTGCAAGTAATCTGAACTCATTAATGGTAATTAATGTGGGAGAAATTAGAATGTTAAGGCTGTCATGAACAGTAACTCCAAAAATTAAATGCAGATTTTCTTTAAGAGATAAATAAAAATTATTGTTGGGAATTAAGAATAGAGACTCTAAGAAAATTAATTATTAGGAAATCATAAAAAATATTATTGATTTGGAGAAAACCCTAATTTTGTATATTTGGAAAAATTTCTTAGGAGGAGGAAATCAAATTAATTGAAGAGTTTGAGTTGGAATTTACTAAAGGAAATTTCAAGAGAAATTATGTTAAGGTCTTATTTGATTATCGTTCTTTGAACTTAATATGACCAAGTATTCTCATATTTTTACCATTTGTACATATATGTATATTTGTATAATGTGAATGACTTGATCAATTTTCTTGGATCAAGTTCATATACTTCTTGTTCGTTAACCCGATTTGAATGATGTTATATGATGATGATCTTGCGACCAATGTGCTCTCCATGAGATTGAAACCCCATGACCCCTGGATAGAATGCTCTTCCCAATAAGAGTAAATTCATTGGTCCATAGTGCACTTTGGGAGTCCAGTTGATAGGGTTTTTATCAGTGTTCCACCTAGAGGGGGTCATGAGCTCTAGGCACATGTCTGGCCAAGCATGTGTACACGTTAAGGTAGCAAGGCTACTGATACGTATGTTATGACATGAGATCAGTTCTATCAGATGAGATTTGATAATGCCATTTTTTGTGGGTATTTTATGTTCTAAATATGAACCATGATTTGATTTATGACATGATTTGATATAGCCAAATTATTATGAGTACCATGATTTCTTCAAGTAAAGCTTATGATTCTTTTATACCTATATATGTATAAATATTTGTTCATGACCATGATTCGATATTCAGATTCTTGATTTGTAATGTTCATATCTTACTGAGTTGAAGGCTCACTCCTCTTTTGTGGATTTCAGGTGATAGCATAGCTCGTGAAGGAGCTAATAGAGAGGATCCAACTTCTTGATCCATTCTCCCAAGAAGCTTCATTGTAGTAATTTTTGAGACATTTTGTATATTCATTAAGTGGTACTATGATATGATATGTGTTTAGGAGTTTATTCCAGAGCTCCGTAGTCAGTCATGGAGGACATTAACATTTTGATGTATGAATTGTTACCTTATGGGTACTTTTGTTCCTTGGTAATGTGAGATACATTTTTTGATCATTAAGGAACAAGAGAAAGTTATAATATGATAATAGAAAGATATGATTGATGTTTAATTATATGTATGAACATGATTAATGTATGATAATATATGATGTCGTAAATGATATAATTGGGTATGAGATTCATGATATGTGAGTTCTACAAGTTTATGGTGACTTTAAATCTACCCTTGCCCTAAGATTGTCGCACCACTGGAGTTGGGGTGTGACATGTTCATATATTACTCTTCTTTTTTATGGCATAAAATTAATTAAAAGATAGTTTTTTTTGGTGTGAGGTACGGATTTAAGATTATCATAACAATATTAAAAATATAATTATCTGCGTATAATACTCAAAATGATATAAACACATTAAAATATATCTTAATTAAGAAAATCATTTAAGAATTTATCATCACTTAAGAAATTAACTTGGCATATATGAAATTATTTCATTGGTTTTTCATGATATTGTATTTTGTAGATCACAATTAAATATATATGTATATGCAAAATTAATATATTAATATATTATTGTTATTTTTTAGTTGGTCTATATATAATAAACTTGATCCATATATATATTTTTATATTAATATTCAATAATCAAAATTATCAAAAAGTAATATTTAAATTTAATAAATAATTAATAATATATAATAACTGATATATGTTAAGATATTGTAATAAAATACATAAATAAAATTATACAAAACAGGAGTTCATGACTAGTTATACAGTAAAATCTTTATAAATTAACACCCGATAAATTAATAACCTCTATTATATAATAATTTTTTGGAGTCTCGATTTGGGTCAGTGGACTAAATTAATAATTTCGATAAATTAAAAAGATAATACTTTTCTAAAAATTCATACATAATCATATAGTCCCTTTTATATTATAAATTAATAATTTATCATTAATAATTTACTAATATTATATTTATAATAGATTATGATACTTTATTAAAATATGAGTCTATTGTTTTTTTTTTTTCTTAAAATTTAAATCTAATTAAATCTTATCTCTAATTTTTTTTTTATTGCATCTAGAAGTTTTAACACTGAACTTTTGAATTGTAATAAAAACTTATAAAATATTATTGATGCTTTGAGCATGTTCACATCTCTAATTTTGCTTAATTATATTTGATATTATACATGGACTAACTTTCAAGTGAAATCAATTAGAAATCAATTGCTATAATTCCTTTTTAGTGCATGTAAAATGATTTTTTACTATACTCACATAATACTTTACGCATCTCATCTGTCATAACTTATTTTTGAACAACTTTTAGATGAGAAGTCATTTTAATTATAAAATATATAAGAGATCATTTAAAGTGATTTATATAAAAATTATTTTAAATCTAAATAATTGCACATATCTTTTTTTCCTTCATTTAATTCATATTAAATTTACACATATTTTCTATTCAATTTATTTTATTCATATTCAATTGATAACATATTTATTTTCTATTTTAATTAATTCATATTTAATTTATCACAATTTTTTTCAATTCATTTAACTCATATTGAATTTATTAAAAACTTGATAAAATACAATAATTTTTTAGTTGATTAAATATTATTTGTTGAATTATAAATATTCTATTTAAATTAATAAATTATTAATTTATCGATTAATTAATATCTCTTTTAATTAATAAAATTTACTAGTCCCAACATTATTAATTTACAGAGACTTTACTGTATATGATAAAATATTAGTGTATTATTTTGAACTTTTTAGATAATAATTTATTATCTTAATAATTTTACTTATTCCTATAAATTAATAGATATAACACAACATATTAGTAAAGTTGCATATTAAAATAGATTTATATTTTAAACTATTGGTAGTAAATTTTTAAATTTAATTTAAAGTTAATTGAATTTTACATTTAAATTTAAATATTTATTAAGTTTAGTATACTTTATATATTTTATAATATTTTATAATTTTATAATTTTATTATTTACAAGAGTACACTTTAATTTTCATATATATAATTCTAAATGGATTTCATATAGTTTAAAAAATTAAAAAATATTATTAATTATCTTATTAAAAATTTAATTGTTACATCATTAGTTGTTATTTATAGTTTTTTATGGATTCTATAATTTATAGCAATTATACTATTTTCACTTTAATTTATAAATTTTAAAATTATATCACAAGTACTAAATAATAATTAATTAATTATTAATAACTAATCATGAATGCTTATTAATATGCAATAAATAATTAATTAGTATAACTAATAAGTAGTAATTATTAAGTGTTAACTATTATAATATGAGTGTTAAATAATAACTAATTATAAGTGTTAAGTAATAAGTAATAATAAATTAATTAATTAATGATAATTACTAATTAATAATTATTAAATACTACTATTAATTTACTAAATGATAATTGATAATATTAAATTTTCATTCCTTAATATATAGATAATTATGATAATAATTATATATATATAAGAGAGAGAAAAAAAAAATGCACATATATATAGAAATTTATAAATCGACCAAGTGATCATATAGCCACCTAAACAAATTTCAAAACATTGCACCAACTTAATATTTTGTTAATATATTTGCTTCAATTATTATTATTTATTAATATTATAATTTATTTAAGAATTTTTAAAAATTTGTGCAGTTCTTTATATTCATTTGATAATTTAATTTTTTAAAAATAAAATAATATTTTATGATATTTATTATTAAAAATACTTATTATTTATTTATGAGTCTGAATTTCAACTGATTTTTGAGGCTTTCAAATATAAATTAAAAAAAAAATGATAAATGTGAGTATATAACTCAAGACCTCTAATATTGAGAATTTTAAATAAGCACCAAACCACTTAAATAATTTTATTAAATTTATATACTACAAATATAAATATATTTTAGAATATTTACTGATAAATATAGATTTTTTTATTAAATTTTATATTTAATTTCAAGTTAATTATTTTATATTATTTGAATATAAATCTTATTAAGTTGAGTATATATACAAACATATTAAAAAACGCTATGTTAGTACACTGAAATATAATCTAACGGTAAATACATATTAATCTGGGTAATATACTCATCATCATTACCTTTCCAATGTCAAAAAAATAATAATAATAAAATGTTACGCTAAATGTGAATATAGAACCCAAAGTCTTTCGGTATTTAAATATAAACTAACCACTAAATTACTTCAAAAATTTTGTTAAATTTATATATATTTAAATTTAAATCTTTATTAATTTTAATATAATATACTTTTTATTTTTTATACTTTTTATTATTCTATTGTCTACTATATTACTACTAAAATTTTATATTAATTTCACTACATATAATTTAAATTGAATTTCAAAATAGATTTTAAAATTAAAAAATATTATTAATTATCTTATTAAAATTTAATTGTAAATCATTAATTATTATTTATAGATTTTACATACATTTCGTAATAGATAACAGTTATATTATTTTCATGTTTAATCTATAATTATCAAAATTGTATTACAAGTGCTACATAATAACTAATTAGCTATTAATAATTAATCACAAGTATTCATTAATAAATAATAAATAATAAATTATTAAATATTAACGATTATATGAATGTTAAATAATAACAAATTACAAGCATTAAGCTATAAGTAATAACAAAGGGACTGTTTGGTTGGCCAACTAAACACTCCTAATTGCCGATTGCCAATATGCGCGTCGCCAATTAGAAAAATTTGTGATGTTTAGTTGGCCAACTAAAAACTCCGATTATGGCAAAATTTCTCTTCAATCGGCAAATTTTATAAGCAGCTATAAGCTGCTTTTAGGGATTGGCGATTTGACAATCGCACTTTTATACCAATCACACATTTAATCATCGCTCTACCAAACACCTCCAAATTAACTACTGATAAGTGATAATTAATAACTATTAATTACTAAATACTAACTATTAATTTACCAAATGATAACATTAAATCTTCATTACTTGATATAGAAAATAAATTTAATTATAAAAATGATTAATTAAATAACTACTAAATAATGAATGGAGTTTATATATGATTATGATTTACCAATAATTATTGTATAAACATATGTAAGTGTAATACCTGTCATTTTATATATATATTATTGTATGTTGTTGAATTAATTGTGAATAAATTAATATTTTAAGAAATTCAGAATCTGTATTCAGGAAAGATTTTGTGAGGTAGATTTTATGAATTTAAAAGAATAATTTGAAAAAACATAAAACATAAAAGTTGTAGATTTATATCTTATCTTTAAGTTTGTAAAAGGGTTCTGTGAAATTTTGTGTGTGTGAGAAGATATGCCTCCTCGAGTAGAACCTGTATGGTTCACGATTTTCTGTAGGAAATCTTAGAATATTTATTTTTCTGGGAATGTTTGAGGCTGAATGAGCCAAAAGTGTAAACATGAGAAATATTTCTTTATGTGTCATATTATTGACTGTAAAATTTCAGGGGAATTGGATAAATATAGCTCAGTTGAGATTGGAATTAATCAGACCTGTTCGAATGATTTTGGGAAGTAAAGTCTGGGTGAAGTTAGAAATTCACCATAAATTTTATTGATTTCCTTTTGATTTGAATTTTTGGTTATGATGGATATCTAAGTGTCTAATTTAAGTGACAAAAAGAATTAAGGAATTTGGACGTCTGTAGCTCAATTGCGAGCTGGTTCAGTGCGGAGTGACAAACAAGGTTTTTAGCTCGGCAGAATAAGTAGTGCGAGGTGATTCCTCAATTTCAATAATGGTTAGAGGCTGATTGAGCTGGAGGGGTAACTTGGAATTGTGGCCCTATATGTCTAAGTTAACTGGGAAGAAGAATTAGGACGTTTGGCCCTCTTTGTCTCGCTCGCGAGCCATTTCAGTGCGAAGTGGCAAGATGGCTAGCGAGACAGGATTCCAACTCGCCAAAATAGGCGAAGAAGAGATATGCGAAGAGGGAATAGGCGAGGCGAGTTTGGCGAAGAGGCATTACCGAGGTGGCATATGCGAAGAGGGAATAGGCGAGGTGAGTTTGGCGAAGAGACATTGCCGAGGTGGCATATGTGAAGAAGGAATAGGCGAGGAGAGATTGGCGAGGTGGCATATGCGAAGTGGACATGCAAAATAGAAATATACGAGGTAAGTCTAGCGAAGTGAAAAGCTGAGATGCAGTAGTCTATTTAAGAGGAGATGCAGTAGCTATTTTCACGATATTTTCTTCTTCTCTTTTCTTCGTTCTTTCTCAGTTCTTCTCCTATATTTCTCAAATCTCTCCCATTTATTTTTAGTTCATTAATGCTTAAAATTAATGTATTGGATCAGTAAATTAGCGCATTTAAGGTTTTGATCATCATTCTCCAATCAGATTCTTCAGAAATTCAGTTTTTGGGGAAAATAAGGTAATTTTCTCCAAATTTCATTTTCTCTTTAGATTAAGAAATTTTGATAAATAGAATAGATCTAAATGAGTGTGTATACCCTATTATAAGTATTTAAGGCTATTAATTTTGATTAATATTCAAGATATCAGGAATTATGAAACTTGATGAATATGAATAGTACGCAGATTCTTAAATTTCAGGTTTTCTTAAGAGATTAATTAAATTGATGATAGAAAACAATAATAAAGATGATTAAAATTATAGAGAATCATATTATATATTATTGATTGAAGAAACCCTAATTTTAAGCATTTGGGGAAATGTCATAGGAAAAGCAAATTCAAGAAATTAAAGGAGAATTATTGGTTGTACCGGTAACTGAGGAAAATATACAAGGATAAAATTGATTTTGAGGTAAGTATGAACATTATATATGCTTATTGCTTCCTTGAAACGATATGTCTAAGCCTTCTTAATGTTCACCAATATGATTAACATGTTATACAACATTGTATTATTGAACTATTAAATGAAATTCCCATGATATTCTCAAACAGATGATAATTGTTTCATGTGATTACTATATTTATCTTGTAAATGACTTGGTCATCTTTCCTTGGACCAAGTCCGTATGAAACCCATTTGTTAACTCGACTGAATTTTATATGATATGTTAATGGTCTTATGACCAATCTGATTTCTTGTGAGATTGCAACCATATGACCCTATAGATAGAACGCTCTTCCCAATGAGAGTAAATTCATTGGTCCATTGTATACTTTGGGAACCTAGCTGATAGGGTTTTTATCAGTGTTCCACCTATAGGGGACCATGAGCTCTAAGCGTATGCCTGGCCAAGCATGCGTTTGCAATAAGGTAGCAAGGACTACCGATGCACTCTATTGTGATAGGTAGCAAGGCTACTGATGCACTCTACAGTTCTATCATGTGATTTGACGGTGCTATTCAATTGTGAGCACTTTTGTTCTTGTAAGCATAACCATATGATAATTTCTTACCTATGTTCTTTGGATTGACCTTTTCTTTGGATTGATATATATATATATATTTCTTTATATTGCATGTTCATATCTTACTAAGTTGAAGGCTCACTCCTCTTTTGTGGATTTCAGGTGATAGTGTA
>CANXYC010223504.1:0-18158 GCA_948193065.1 Aleurites moluccanus | reverse complement strand
TATATATATATATATATATATATATATATATATATATATATATATATATATATATAGGGTAGCTCTATTTCATGCTTAATTACAAACAAAACCAGAGACTAAACAGATTTAATGAATTAATAACATAATCTTCTTCTTTAGTTACATCATTCAGAGAAAGCAAAGCTAGTTAGCCCCCATATAATATCACATCTTACATACTTCTAAGGAAAAATTGTATGTTAGAATTTGGAAAATATACACCAACAATTATGCCTATAGTACAAATACCATACAAAATATAAATTTTTAAGCTTATCTATCAATACATAGAAAGGAACTAATTAATTATAAATTAATGCTAATTTTTGGAAACAGAAAAAGTAAACACAACAAACATCAAATAATAATTAAACCTTTTGTTTATATATTATATTATACGCCATAAATTCCTGAGACATATAATGCATTACGGACGTATGATCATTACGCTCTAATCGGAAAAATCAATTATATATTTTTAGTTCTAGAAAAACATAATATAAATAATGTAGATCCTTAATATGTATATGGGCACACTCACACAAATAATTAAAACATGGATGTTGGATTCATATTTTCCAAATGGAAATTTTGAAAGACATATAAATTGATGCATAAGATTGACGAAAGAGGAGGATTAAGTGCTCCCTGTTAAGAAGTAAGAACGAGCAAAGAAGATGTATATGCATACCATGATAGAAGAGAAACGTGGATTAATAGGGAGAAAAACATTCTTAAGCAAGGTCATAATTGGTGAGTCATCAATAGGGACTCCTGATTCAAGAACACTAAGAATCCCAATGGATAAAACCGAGCTATTTAAGTAGTGTCCAGTGGGACTTACAGGCTCTAGTACTTGTTCTTCTTCCTTCATCCACTCCATTGATATAGCTAGTGACCAATTACCTCTTTCCGATAATGAATTCAAGGAAAGATTTGAAACAAATAGGCTCTTCCTTCCAACACCGCCTTTACATTTACATATATATAGGAAAAATATAAACCCAATCAATGATTGTGGATAATTCAAATTGTCCATTTAGATTTACGATTTTAAGGTCGTATTTTATATATTGTCCTTTCTCCTTCTAGTTGTGGGTTTGAATATAGCTGAAACAAAGAGTAGAATGTATTAAATTTCATCGGTCTGTACAGGCGTGTGCTTATATTCCATGAGTTCTTGCACACTGTGCATTTATAAATGAACAAGTACAAAATCAATTGGCTTTATCAACACATTCTTCAATTATAAGTCCTTTGAGTATTTTGTCATTGTTTGATGTGAGATATTTTCACACTCTCAAAGTTAATCAGATTTGACTTATGACTTAACATCAACATGACGGTTAATACTTGCTCATGAATGAACTTGCTAATATTTCGGTCTAAGATCAACAAGCTAGTGAACACTTGCCCGCAAGGACCAGCTGACATCTCTTTTTCAGAAGAGACTGGTTGACATTTGCTCACAATATTTATAAATCTACATCCCTTCAATCCTCTGATATTTGTGCTGGCACTGTACAAAGAAGACTGACGATACGAACAGAATGCTTATTAAAGAATTTCATCTGCAGAAGTCAAACATGTTGTTTTTGCAATGCAACTTACTAAAGTTCCCGGTGATGATGGTTTCACAGCCAAATTTTTTCAAGAGTACTGGCCTGATATCTGAAAAGCTGTTAGAAGTAGTATTTTTTTTTTTAACAGGCAAGATGCTAAAAAATGTTAACCATACAATTATTTCGTTGGTGCCTAAGACAAATAATGTCTGCAGTATGAAAGACTTAGTCCTATGAGCCTCTGTACAGTTCTCTATAAAATTATAACTAAAATTTTTGCTTTTCGTTTGCAAGGTATTCTTCCCCAGATGATTGGCAAATTTTCACTAAGGGGAGACAAATTTTGGACAATATCTTGATTGCTCATAAACTTATGCATCAAATTCTAATAATCTTAGCAGCATAGGAGTTGCAGCTCGAGATCACGGGAATCGAGTTCTTGCATGGTCAGTTAAGAGCATCAGAATCAAACATCTCCTTCTGTATTCCAGCATTGGCTCTTAGAGAAGCTTTGGTGCTAGCTAAATTGAGGGGACATCAGAGGGTCATCTTTGAAGGTGACTCAAAATCTGAAATGCAACCAGCAGTTAGAACTATGCTTCCTGAACTATCTATTGACGGCATAATCAGTGATATGTATTTCTGTCTTGGCGCAAAATTTTTCTACATGTTTTTTTCTTTTGCAAGGAGAAATGGTAATAGGGTCGCCCATGAGTTGGCCAGAAAAGACCTTGATATGTCTCTTGTTGAAAATTACTCTCGTTAATTGAGTTGGTTTAGGGATAACATGTTATCCTTTAATAAATTAATTACGAGTACTGAAATGCTCTGTTCTTTTTTTAAACGAGACTATTTGAGAATAGATGTTTAAATTTAAATTTCATTGATAAAATTAATGTTAAAAAAATTATTAAATTTACATCCATTTGATCTATTTCTTAAGTTTAGTAAGCTAATAATTTTTTTCTTTCTCATGTACATGACTACATCTAATTGAACTTTAATTACTTACAAATATGTTCTGTAAAAATATTAATTCAATTTTAAAGAGTTATTTAGATGACAATATATCTAAATTACTTGAAATTTGATATGCATAATCAATTTACATAAATAGAGCAGTAAAAAAATAGTGAATAAAACAAATAATCATCGTGATTAACATGAAATGAAGGTAAAAATTAATTTGTTCTTGAAGAAGTTTCACAAGAGGACTTGAATATCATCTCAAAGGCATTCTCTACACATAACTTGAACTTTTGAGAATCAATGAAATCCTTTTCTGTCCCCACAGCAACTCTAAGCTGTCCTGTATAGCTCACCATAGTTATGGTAAGACTCTGCAACCCAATCAAAAGCTAAGTTATTAAAAAAAAAAAAAAAAAAAGTTTCCATGGGCATAAATATTACTGTGCAATTATCTCTAAAATCAAGAATGTGGGAAAATTAATTATAAAGAAAGGTAGAACTAAATATAGAAATACCTGAGGTACACCAACTACCATAAAATATAGACCTTTAATAGGATGATTAGCCAAAGCCATGTCTTCAACTGGGCCAATAACATTTGAGATTGTCATGCTTGAGTTCTTCAGTGTGCTATGGATGTATTTGGCTGTTATCTGCCATGCCAACAACAATTTGTTAATTGTTATACAAATCAATAATATTCTAACCTTTTCTCATGAAAAATAATTAAGTTCATAACTTGTAAAAATGTTAAAAAAATCTAACATTTATTTGCTTCATAATATAATAGATTACAAGTTCAATTCTTGACAGTAAGAGGCGGAACCAATATACAGCTTGGGAGGTGCATGGCTCCCCAAGCTTTCCAAATTTAGTTTTCATATATATATATATATAATTTCTAATATATATCATATTTACACCCTCAAAATTTTAAAATATTATATTGGTCCCCTCATATTTTCAAAATTAATTTTTATATTTATATATTTTTAAAAGTATATCATATTTACTCCTTAAATTTTTAAAATTTTCATTTTACGTTATATATTTTTTAAAATATATACATTTAACCTTCTAAATTTTTGAAATTTTATCTATTACTTGTATATTTCATAATTTTTCTTAATATATATTTAAATTGCCCTAAATTTTAAAATTTTATTTATTTTACAATATAATAATAATACTAAAAATTTGAAATTTTTTTATATTAATCTTAAAATTTTGAATTTTTTTTTTTTGTTGACAATTATTTTAATCCCCAACCCTTGGAGTCTAATTTCACCCCTGCTAAGTTATCTTTCTTTTAAAAATTTGACGAGAAAGTATAATACCTCAGGGCCTCTAAGTTTCCTTAAAGCCTCCAGGAGCCTGCCAGTGAGATTAACAGCAAGAGAGCTTCTTTTCCTCTTGATAATTTGCTGTGCTTTCTCTATGAATACAAGTGGATTAGAAATGGAAGCATTTGTTAATTCAGGCATTGAAACATGCAAGAAGCCAAACTGGTTCCCCCATGGTGATTCTGCATTAGGCTTCACCATTTCTTTAACTGATTTGTAGCCACCAATGATCCTAGTATTCAGTAACACCAATGCTGTAGAATGTGTATTGGTCGATTTTTCGCTAACTGCTATCATGTATAATCGAATTCCATAGAAGATTATACCAGTAATCACATCATTTATCGTCTGTCCAAAATCAAAAAAAAAATACAGAATGAACAATAGTTAACAAATCTCTCATGGTATATTAAAATTTGGGAAAAGAATAAACCGTTGTGGTATGACCCTTTTACACTTTGGGATAAAATGAGATTTGTCATTAGCATTGTTAGCAATTTAGGATCTACAGTGCTAATGGTAACCATTAGTGTCTCCTAATTTGGCGCTTATATATAGTCTTTTGCAGCAAATTTAATTCCCTATAGCAACAATTATTTTTGTAAAAAATTTATATGACCTATAATTATTTAATATATGTAATGTATGGAAGTTTCATATTTCACTAATATATGAGGTATAAAAAACATATTTGTATATCAACACTTTGACAACAATTTTTTTTTATGTTACTGTAAAGTATTAGTTTTTAGCGGCAAAATGACTTTTTGTTAGAATTTTTGTTGTTAACACTATTTCTTGTAGTGATAGAGAAATTATAATAAATTTTCTGATGTAAATTAATGGTATATAATTGCTTAACAAAATAGCAAATTCCAAAAATAAAGTTTGTTTTCAAGAAAATAGTCCAATTATTATTGCATTTGGAATTTTCATAATTGTGGTTCAATTTCTATGAAAATTAATAATAATAATAATAATAATTATTACTATATGAAACCTGGTCCATGGCCAATGATGTTCGTTATTAACTAATGAAATGAATAATAATAATAATAATAATAATAATAATAATAATAATAAAGAAACCAAGTCCGAAGCCAATGAGGATTGAGGGGCTGATGTGTCGAAAATATATTAGTTCTTATTGTATTAGTTTTTTAAAGTCTAAAAAATTTTGTAAAAATTTTTAAAAATTATAATATTATAGTATTCGTTATAATGAATCTAATAACGTATTTTTTATATGAAATAAAAATTAAATAGATTTAAAAAATTAATATAAATGTGTTAAATTTAAATCTTTAAAATCTAATGGTCTAGATTTAACACACTTCTAATATATATTTTAAGATCTATTTAATTTTTATTTTATATAAAAAAAAAATATGTGATTAGATTCAATATAATAAATATTATAATATTATAATTTTTAAAAAAATTTACAAAATATTTTTAAACTTTAAAACCCCAACACACCAAAAATTAATTCCTCAACTCGCGAATGATGTTTCGTCATTAACTAATGACATGGAAAAAAAATGATATGGAACTCATCGGGAATGATGTTTCGTCATTAACTAATGACATGAAAAAAAAAATTAAATAGAACTCATCGGGAATGATGTTTCGTCATTAACTAATGACATGAAAAAAAAAATGATATAGAACTCATTTATTAATAAAAACAACTACAGAGAAATGGAAAGTTGTTCTCAAAGAGTGCAATTAGGTGAGAAGTTTTAACAATCTTATCCGATGTTTGTACCATCACGAATTTGAGATTCAATTAAAATTAAATAAATATTAAATATTATAAAATATACATAACTTAATAAATTTTTATTAGTAATCACCATAAAATTAAAATATTATCTTTATTCGAATTTATAAGTTAAAATAACATTAATCTAATTTTAAAACAATAATTTCATGTTAATTAATTATTTAAAGTTAAAAATTTATAATATTAATGTTACATAATAGTAAAAATAGTAAAAATATAATTTTAAATTACAAATGTTTTATATATATTGACTAAATTAAATAATTTGGATGTATCACAACATTGAGGTTTAATGTTTATATATCATACTAGAAAATCTACCTAAACTACACAAATTTTGATAAAGATTTTGTTTTCATGTCCCTCATATAAGACAAGCAACAATGATCCTCACATATGCCATGTTATAGTGGGTCTCACACATGTATGCCCCACATAACAATGTATATTAGACTAATATTCTAACTTAATTAGATGTATTAATTTCCTTAAATAACTTTATGAAAGACTTGGAATACATAAAGAAGTAGACATCTGAATGGCTAAAGTTTGAAATTTTCAATTTCATGGTTGAAACTATAAGTAAATTGAATCATTAGTGTGAATATATATTGTTGAATTCAAGAGTTATTTAGAAAATTTATGTATTATATATCCACTTAAAAATAATAATTTTATTACTCGTATTAATTCAAATTTCAGTAATTTTTAACTCTTGTCCTAACAAATCTAATTAATAATATATGTAATTTATATTTAATTTTGATGTGAAATTATCATTAAAAATATTAATATTTTATTATTAATTAATCAAACAAATTTGAGCTCATGTACTTAAGTTTCGCCTATTTTTCAAGAGGTGAGTCTCTTCCAGGTTGGATTAAACCCTAAACAAAATATCTATTAAGCCCAATACTAACATAAATTTAGCTGACTTTAATATTATGAAATTGTGAGTTTGAATTAAATAAAATAAAATAATAAAGAGAAGAGGATGAATGATTAACTTACCACTCCAAGCCAAGCCTTAATTTGTTTGATGCGATCAAGAGAGAATGTCATTGTTGATAAAGTAATTGGCTTAAACTCCACCCCATCATCTCCTGATCTTATTGGTGACTTAACATCTTCAACCAAACTACTCTTAAGAAGGCTCCATCCAAAATCACACATGCTATTAATTATTGAATTAAAAGTTTTAGGCACTAAACTCTTCTTGTTCTTGTTTATTATAATTTTTGGTTTTGAAGGTAATTGAAGTTTAGGAAATGTTAAAGGAAGAGAAGGGTTATCTGCCCTTTGTAAACAAGAAAGAAGAGCTCCCATAAGAGAAAAACCATCTCCAAGTGCATGGTGAAGCTTGAAAATGAGATTACCAGCTGCATTGCTTGTTGGGTATTTTATAAGATGAATTTCCCATAACGGTTGGCTTTGTGGAAGAGGTTCCAAAGCTATTCTTGATATATAGTCATTGAAGTACTTATCGTATGATTTTGGTGATAATCCATCTGGAAAAATAGGTATATTCACATGCTTTTTCAGCTTTACATCAACTCTTTTCCATTGTTTTCCTCCATTTTTATCACTAACCTGTTTATATTTAGCAGTAATTAGTACAATTTTACATCATAATTAATGATGTAATTAATATAACCAATAAATCATACACTGCCTTAATTATAAACTATAATATTGTAACAATAATATAATGTAGTATAATTCTATTTCATATATGGTAATATAATAAATAGATTAATTACGATTTTCCTAAGTTGAATGACTTAATACATTAATTTCTTCCTAACATTTCAAAAATATACTAACTCCCCCTTGATAAATTTCACAATATATTATTAGATTCTTCCATCCAATTTTGCCGTTAATCAACTCTAAAATGATTTACAATGACAGTAAAAAGACAGAAATATTATTGTCCTTATTTTTAATTAATTACATCCTATTTTTATTTTAAGCAAAAATTTCCCCTTTTATAAGTACCAACTTATGAATATCTACTTTATAAGTGAAATTATATAAATTTATCTAAAAAATAATTAAATGAAAGAAAAGATATTTTAATAAATAAATATTTAATTATATTTATTATCATTAAAATTGATAAACCAAAATTCATATTTTTCTTTTATTTAATTTTTATAAATAAATGAAATAAAGTATAATTTTGTTCATAATATTTAGTTTTAGGAGCACATCGATTTTTGATATTTTTTAAAGTATAATTTTGACTCTAATGTTATTGAAGTCTATAATTTTATCATTTTTCTTCGTTAAATTTTGTCCCCGAGCTCCATATGTACTAAAAAGTAATTGAAAAATTATAATTTAATCTCTAAAATTTTATTTAATTACAAAAAATAAAATAAATTAATCACTAAATAAAAATTAATTATTTTATTTAATTAAAATTAAAATAAATATTATTTTTAGTAAAAATTATTTTTTTATTTAATTAAAATAATTAATTTTTATTTAACTATTTACTTTTCTAAAATTAAAATAAATAAAATTATTTTTTAATTATTTAATTTATTTTCTTATTTTTATATATTTAAAAATTCTTTTATATATTTAATTAAAAAATATTTTTTTATTTAATTAAAATTAAAAGGGTTAATTACTTTTTTTTCCTGTAAAATGATTCAATATATTAAATCCTTCTGACCTTTCAAAAATACACTAACTCCCCCCTGACGAAAGTTTCATTATACTTGTACTCTTTCCGTCTAATTTTGTCCTTTCATCCAATTTTATCGTTAGACAACCCTAAAATAGTAATTAATAGCAGTAAAAAGATAAAAATACACTTATTTTTTTATTTTTAATTAATTACATTCTATTTTTTATTTAAAAAATATTTTTTAGGGTTAAAAAAAATTCATTTTCATATTTTTTTTGACAAATTTAAAAATAAAAAATAAACAAAAATATTTTTCAAAAAATATTTTTTTTATTTAAAAAAATAATTTAAGAAGAAATTAAATTATTTCTTCTTAAATTTTTTAATAAAAATAAAAAATTCATTTTCCTATATTTGAAAATTTTAAAAATAAAAAATAAAAATATTTTTTAAAAAATATTAAAATTTTTTATTTTTTAAAAAATAAAATAATAATATTTTTATTTTCAAATTTGTCAAAAAATATGAAAATATATTTTTTAACCCTAAAAATATTTTTTAAATTAAAAATATAATCTAATTAATTAAAATAAAAGGTAAATGTATTTTTATTATTTTACTGTCTTTATTGATTATTTTAGAATTGACTAATGACAAAATTTAAGAAAAATATCTTATAATATATTGTGACATTTGTCAGGAGGAGTTAGTATATTTTTAAAAGGTCAGTGGACTTAATGTATAGGATAATTTTATAAGGAAAAATAGTAATTAATCCAAATTAAAATAATTAATAATATTTTTTTTCTCTTATTTTTTATATACGAGACACTTTTAGTCATTTTACTGAAATTTAATGAAAAAATCAAAGAAATTAGAAAGAATGACCAAGTTTATTGACAAAATTAAAATATAAGAATTAACTGCACTTTTTCCTTTAAATATTTTCATCCCTAAAATATCGTCATCTTTTTTTTATATATATATTATCTTACTTTTTCATTTAATTAAAATTAGTATATTTAAAAATATATGTGAATAATTTTATATATAATATTTATACATAATTTTTTTATTTATTTTTTATATATTTTAATTTAAAATTAAATAAATAAAATTATTTTTATTTAATTAAAATAATTATTTTTTATTTAATTATTTAATTTATTTTCTTATTTTTGTATATTTGATTAAAAAATATTTTTTATATATTAAAATAAAATTATTTTATTTTATTAAATATGAATAAAATAATTTTGTTTAATCAAATATACAAAAAATAAGAAAATTAATTATTTTAATTAAATAAAAATAATTAATATTAATTAAAAATAATATTTGTTTTAATTTTTAAATAAAATAATTAATTTTTATTTAATTATTATTTTATTTTATTTTTTATATTTAATTTAAAAAAATTATTTTCTTAATTAAATAAAAATTTATAGACTAAATTGTAATTTATCAATTACTTTTTAATCAAAATGAGACCCAAGACATAAGCTAATGGAAATAGAGGCGACATTGCAAGTTTTAATAACGTTAGAATTAAAATTATATTTTAAAAAATATTAAAAATCGATGTGTTTCTAAATTTAAATATCATGATTAATTATACTTTATCCCTAAATAAATTTATATAATATTATTTGCATTAATTACTTCTTAATTAATATTTTTACTGCACTCATTAACAAAACCTATTTGAAAATTCTAAGTTTTAAACGTCGCATAAAAAATTGTCATTACAATTAATGAGGATTTAGTCATGTGATATTAAATTTATTTTTAAAACTGTAAAAATCTGGATTACAATACTCATCTAGGGAAAATTTTTTGAGTGATGGATTAAATTTATAGGAACTTCTTTCATGTAATATAATACTTCTATATGAGAGAAGTTTTCTATATTCATGAAATTTACATATAAACTTTAAATGACAGCTAAAAAATTGCCAAACAAGAGGATCAATTACTCCTCCAGCTCATATAAGCTCTTTTGGTGTGTTCTTTTTTTTTTTCCTATAAACAACAATAGTTCCCAACACATTGAAGGAAAATATATATATATATATATAGGAAGAAATCCTATTGTAGGCAAAAGCAAGAAGTCTATTGCCCATATTACTCCCTAAAGGGTAATTTTTCTTTGAAACTAATTAAGGGCTTCGCATTGTACTCCAAAACCCACACAGAGAAAGTAATTAAAAACAAAAAGAGAGTGTGTTTTGTCTCGTTACTTTCTTTAGAAAAAATTAAAATTAGTAAACATTTACTTAATAATACTGTAATTTTATCGTTAATAATACTGTAGTTATCATTAAAACTGTAAAGTTTCAAGTTTGAACTCAGAATTAAATAAAAAAGATAAAGAAAGTTAGGAGAGAGAGATATGTACAATAATAGAGGAGAAGCGAGGATTGATGGGAAGAAAAACATCTTGAAGCAAAGTCATAGTAGGTGAATCATCAATTGGAACTTGTGATTCCAAAACAGCAAGAACACAAATTGAAAGCACTGAGCTATTAAAGTACTGCCCAGTTGGGCTTACAGGCTCCGCCATTCTTTCTTCTTCTTCAACTACTACTTCTTGCTCTTGCTTCAACTCCATAACTTCGTTTTCTTGAGCTGAACTTCCCATTATTTTTTTGCTTTATATTAATAACTTCGAATGGTACTTTTATAGAAAAAATGCACAATGTTATATGACAGGAGCCTAACTGGCCGCCTGGCAAAATATAGATATAAAGCTTTATAATTAGTTGGTTTGCATGAACGTGATTATTTATTTCTCTGTCTACTGCTTTTTGGTTTTACTGATTATTATCAACCGATTTTTTAGGTTGGGTCGGTGAAATTGCAGTCGCTACACTCTTTCATCATAAATATTTACCCCCTCTTTTTCCTTTTCTTCTCCTTATCACAAAATAAATTATTAAAAATTTAATTAATAAGTTATTATGTAACTAAATTTATATAACATTTAATAGTAATTATTTAAACTTATAAATTACTCTATGGAAAATATTATATTTATTTGAATTTAACTTAACTTGTTACTTTTTACTTATTTACTTTTTAAATTCAAACTTTTACATTTGATGAGCTTTAATGCAGCTTAAATAATTGAAAGTCTCTTAAATGTGTTTCAAGAAATATTGTGGTTAAATGAATCTTTAATAGACCAGTAAAATAGAAAATTAATATGTGAGAGTCAAGTCGTGACTTGGCAAGAACTCTTTGATATCTAAGTCAGATTAAATTTTTGAGGAGAATTAATGAAGTTTTAGTAAGCTTAGAAGTAGACAAAATGCGTGTAGAAGGAAAATAAAAAAATTTCATCATTGGTTGAGTTTACCTCTATTTATATATCTAGAAATTATTGTTCTGACATGATAAGAACACCACGTGTCCCTCGCTCATTTGTCCATTGCAGGGGAAAAATAATTGTGTCAGCATATTTATGACTATCTTATCAGCTTGTGTGATCAGTTATCAAATTTGTATGCACTACACTGCTCTATACAAGATATCTTACGTGACAAATGATAACTTACAAGTCAAATTTAAACTATTGCGCCGCTCTGTAATGTAGTGACATGTCAAGAGTATTTAATGATAAGGGATGTGAGAAATTGCTTGTCTCTTAAGGCGAACCTTCTTATTGTTAGGCGACGATGCCTTCTTTGCCTCTTAATAAGATCCTATACTAAGATATACAAACATGCCTATAATTTGGGCGAAACCTCACTTGAGCGAAGACTCCATTCAGGTTTTTGAATTTTCTGAGTGGACCTACTCCACAATAAGTCGAATCCATCACTTTAGGCCTGACTCTTAGACTTAATTTTATTTTTTATTAATATTTATTTAAATATAATTTAATAATACACACAAAAACACATTTTAATGATAAATATATATACAATTTAGATAATAAATTCATATTCAATTTATTTTTCTATGTTGAAAATATATGTATCTTATCTCTTAATATACTTTCCTTTTTTAATTATAAAAAAATTACTTTTTTTTTTTTTTGAAAATTTACTTTGACCTATTGAATAGAGTTGAACTTAAATGTTTTATAAAGTCAAATAACTTTTAATTCATCATCTTTTTATTAAATGGAGAATTCAACTTAAGAGCATTAAATTGCTATCTCAAGCTTTTCAAAGGGTATGTATTGACTTAATAGCACCTGATACAGATCTCAAATTTTCACAACGCGTTTTTGGACTTAAAAGGTGGTGGCCTAGAGTAGGCTGTATTGTTACAAATAGGACCAAATGCATAGGGTGTCTACACTTAAGAAAAATAGAGTTAATTAGCCATAAAGGCCACATAAATTGGCCTGTTTTATAACAGCTGTCCGTCACAACTCACAAGTATCTTTCCCCCCATAGTAGTTGGTCCCTTGATTTTGCTTAGCTTCTTGCATTCAAGCTCAATATTCCCAATAAATAATGCTTCCTACTTTTACTGTACTCAAAATAATTGTGACAGATCCATTTTTCATCAAATAAAGTCATTAAAAATCTCTACTACTGACTTTTAATGCTTTTTCAGTTCTTTTTTTTTTTTCCTTTATATCAATTTAATTCAATATTGAACAATTAAATTTGTTCAAATTTTATTTTATTATTTATAAATAAACTAATTAATTTTTTAATGATAATATAGTATAATATAATTAAATCGAGTCTCAAATTTTCTAATTGAATCAAATTCAAATTCAAAAGTATTTATACTTGAATTATATTCAATTATCCCTTTATTTTCAAGAAAATATAATAAGAATTTTCACTTTTCATATGACTCTACCATTTTTCCTTGTAGTAAATGATTATGTACCTTTTGATATTTCAAGAGAAAGTCATAAGAATTTTCTGTTAGGATTTTAGATCAAGTAATATGCAATTATTTGAAGCATTACACCCTAGGTATCTAAATTGGAATACCTAATATGCTGCCCCTAATTAACATATATAAATTTACACTAGGGTTAAACCAATTAATGGGTTCTTACCCATTAGGCCCACTATAAAAGTTCATTATCTATTAGAGCTTATATTAGAACATATGTTAGGGTTATTTAATATACCCAAGAATTTTCTCCTATATTTTACATATAACACTTTTCAATAAATAGATAAAATAATGTTCAAAACAAAATATTAAATTTTCATATCACAAAAAGATTCATTACTCAAAATATGAATTTTTTAAGCACACTATCAATTTTATAAATAAACTAAACTGAAGCAAATAAATTAAATATATTTGAATAATCAGTATACCAACATAGAGTTTTAAAATTTAACTAAACTCAATCAAAATAGACATTTTCACTTGCAAGTGAACTATTTATTCAACTGAAAGAAAATATAATAGTCACCCACAGTCCAGAACTATAGAGGAATTATTCATCAAATAAATCATCCTCATCAGAAGTCTAGTTCAGCTCTGCTCTTTCATTTTCTTCATTTCCTATAAGTTACCAAATATGAATTTCATATGAATCCAATCATTTGTATAATTCTTTAAAGTATCTAGTTCATCTAAAAGAATTTAGCACAATATCACAATGACTAAAAATAATGACATATTAATGTCAATTAAGCATCAATACCAATAATACATTAATGTCAATAATAGTATACATTAATGTCAAATTTCTTTATAAGAATAAGACTTAAACAGTTTCTTTTTCAAATGAACTATTTCATGTTTTTATGTGGAATGTTACAGCTGTCAAGTTCAAATCTAGTTAAGCTATATCATCAAGTATGGAATGATATAACCGCTCAGGACAAAATAGAGATAAATTATCTTATCAAATATGGAATGAGACAATTCGCCCAAAAATGATATATTATCAAATGTGGAATGATATATTGATAACTATAAGCATCAAAACATTATTAAGTGCTTATCTTAATCACCAAAGGGAGATTCGAACATTCAAAATAACACAAATGTAGGTTAATACCTGTCTCATATAGCTTTTAACCCCATTTCCCCCACAATTTTGAATATTTGATCTTTGTTCAAACCTTTTGTGAGTGCATCTGCAATATTATTATTCGATCGCACATCAACCAAAGTGATAATACCTTGTTCTATATGATAATTCAGTGTTACATGTTTCAACCTAATATGCCTCCTCTTACCATTAAAGAGTGAGTTTTTTACTACTGAAACTGTAGCTTGATTATCACAGAATAAACTTAAAGAATTAATCTTTAGACAAGTTAATGGAATATCCAGGATCAGATCTCTTATCCATTCTACTTCTCCTCCTACCGAAGCTAGAGCTGATAGTTCTGATTCCATAGATGACAAAACAATATAAGTCTGTCTTTTGGATTTTCATGCCATAGCTGCTTCACCCAATGTAAAAACATAACCACTAGTAGATTTACTGTCTCCAAATTCTGAGCACCATGATGCATCAAAAAAACCTTCCAAGATAGGAGGATGACAATTATAGCATAGAGTATAGTTTAGAGTACCCTTAAGATATCTCATTAGTCTCGTTAAGGCATTGCAATACTCTTGACTAGGATTACTAGTGAAACGACTTGGCATGCCAACTGTAAAGGTTTTATCTGGTCTAGTGCAAGTCATTGCATACATGAGACTACCAATCAGTTTGGAATAATCCAATTGATTCACACTAGCTTCTTCATTAGGGTTGAGTCTTTTAGTAGGGTCATATGGTGTCTCAGCCACTTTGCACTTACTGTATCCCCATTTAGAAAGTCGTTTCTCAATGTAATGCGCTTGGCTAAGGGTGATACCTTGCCCTCCAAAACTTACTTTCGTTCCAAAATGGTGTCTACTACACTAAGATTTAACATATTAAAGGTTTTAGTTAATTCGTCTTTTACTTCATTTACAGTAGAAAAGATCCGTACCAAGTATCAACATGTCATCCACATACAAGCAAATAATCACAACCTTATTCGACACAAAATGGAAGTAAAGGCATTAATCAGAATAACTAGATTTAAATCCTAAACTCTTTACAACTTTGTCGAATTTTTGATGCCACAATTTAGGTGCTTTTTTTATACCATACAAAGATTTGCTTAATTTACAAACTTTGTTCTCTAAACCTTTCATGACAAATCTTTCAGGTTGGTTTATGTAGATTTTCTCTATTAGATCTCCATTCAGGAAAGCTGTCTTTACATCCATTTGATGCACAACATAGTATTCAATAAATGCCAATGCAAGAAGAATTTTAATCGTAGTCAAATGACAGACCGGTGAGTATACATCAAAATAATCTATACCATAGATTTGAGTATATCCCTTAGCTACCAAACGTACTTTATACCGTGCTATTGATCCGTCGGGATTTAGTTTCTTCTTCAAAATCCACTTACAACCTATAGTCTTAGCTCATTGTGGCAAATTGACTAGTTGCCAAGTTTGATTTTGTACCAGATAACTCATTTCATCATCAATGGCTTCTGCCCATAACAATGAGTCCCTAGATCTCATCGCTTCTTTATAAGTAGATGGATCATCCTCTAAATGGTAAGTAACAAAATCCTCACTAAATATTTTGGGAACTCTCTCTCTTGTAGATACTCTTAAAGATAGTGATTCATTAATTTGAGAAGTATCAAAGGAATTAGGTGTAATTTCTATTAGAGATTCTGAATTAATTTCTACAGCACTAGGTAAAGTCAATCCTTGATCTTTTAAAAATTTATCCTCAAAAAATATTGTATCCCTAGATTCTATAATCACATTGGTAGATAGATCCAAAAACTGATCAACTGCACTATCCTCTATACTACCTAGGTATACACATGTATTGGTCCTAGATCCTACCTTTGGTCTCCTAGGGTCTGGTATCCTAACATAAGCGATACAGCCCCAAGTCTTTAGAGTATCATATCTACAAGGATGTTTATGCCATAATTCATAAAGTATTGAATTTGTCTTTGAATGTGGCATTCTATTCAGGATGTGACATGCAGTCAAAACTGCTTCTCCCCAATAATAAGAAGACATGCCAGCTGTCAATAACATAGAGTTTAACATTTCAGTTAACGTTTTGTTCTCAGCTATGCCATTAGATTGAGGTGAATAAGAAGTAGTAGTTTCAAGTATTATGCCATGAGAGTTACAAGATTCCTTGAACTCTGTCAATTTATATTCTCCTCCTCTGTCACTCCTAAGTCTTTTAATTTTCAAGTTTAATTGATTTTCAACACGATTCTTGAAAATTTTGAATTTATCAAATACTTCATCTTTAGATTTTAACAGATAAATATGACAAAATCTATCTTCTATAAATGTTAACAAATACTTCTGATCTCCTCTAGTTGTGAAGCTTTTAAAATCACATAAGTCAGAATGTATTAGTTCAAGAAGTTGTGTGCTCCTAGAAACCGACTGAAAAAGTTTTCTAGTAATTTTAGTTTGAGCACACACTTCACACCTGTTAAATTTGATCGAAGTATCTAATGGTATATTATGAGTTTTAGCTAGTTTAGCCATTTTTTTATAGTTCACAAGTCCTAATCAATTATGCAATATTTTTGGATCAATTAAATTTGAACTAACATGACTAACTGTTTCATTTGCTAAACTCAGTCTATACATACCACCTACCAAATAAGCACATCTAAAATAACAAGAGTTAACAGATAAAGTTACTATACCATTAGAAATTAAAGTGTTCATGCCAGCAATAACTAAAAGACTGATAGAAATTAAATTCTTTAAAATAGATAGAACTACTTTAACATTTTTTAGAGTTAGAATTTTACCTGAAGAGAGCGCTATGTTTGTTGTACCAGTGTGAGTCACTACTTCTTTATCTCCACTAGCCACAACGATAGTCTCGTTGACTTAAGTAGCATCATCAAGTTGCATTTTGTTCTTACAAACATGACATGTGGTTCTTGTATCTAACTACCATTCTGAAGAAGTACTGACCTTTTCACTTTTTCCGATCATAGAAATAAAATTCTGAGGCTCAGTATTCTGTACTATCATATTTGTTTCTTTATTTGGTGTGTTAGATCTAGTTTTTAGAGGAGCCTTACATTCTGCAATGAAATGACCCCATTTCCCACAGTTGTGGCACTTACCCCTTTTCTTCTTAGAAATGATCTTTTTGGTCTCCAACCTGGGGGGTTCATTTTTTGTTGACTTGGATTTCCTAGAAAATTTCTTGGAATGTGTGATTATGTTAGCAGCCGACTGCTGTTGTCTGACAATTTTCAAGTTATTTTTAACTCTGTTCTCATCTTCGATTCTGATGAATCGTTTGAAATCATCCAGTCCCACTTGCATCTTTTTTCTATACATTTCAGTTTTAAAAGTATGTCATGCAGAAAGTAGTTTGTAAATTATTGTCTCAACTAAGAAAGCATCACAGATGATGATCTTTTCATTATTTAATTTAGATCTCAGATTTTCTAGATCAGTTACTTAAGGAGTGATTTTCATATTTTCATTAAAATTGAAATCCATGAATTTGTCAACTAGGTATGTTTTTGACAATTCCTCCTCCTTTCTAAATTGAGCATCTAAATTATCCCATATTTTTTTAGCAGTTTTGTATTTGCTAAAAACTTCTGCCAGCCGATCAGAAAGACAATTTAATAAATAGTCCTTGCAGAAGTCATCATTCTTGTTTTATTGAGATTCATCAACATCCTCCATTGTATTAGCAAAGGTACTCAAAACAGTGTAGAATATATTTTCATATTTCAGTCCAAATTGAGTCTTTCGCTTCCAAGAATTAAATTCAGATCCACTAAAAGATTCTAGTTTGATTATCTCAATCGGAACACGTTTATCCATTCTTC
>CANXYC010223460.1:0-31437 GCA_948193065.1 Aleurites moluccanus | reverse complement strand
TATATATATATATATATATAACTGAACATAATTGTTGTTATTGAGGCTTACTGTACTTTGATATTCTTATTGTCTACTGTATTTCATTTAACCTATACCATTGCCTTTTTGTGCCTATTATTTATTGGAATGCATGTAAATTCACTGAGTATCATATATGCTCACCTTTTTGTTTGTTACCCCTTTCAGTAGAGGAGTAGGTAGCAGGATCCAGTCTTCTGTTCTCTGTGAATTTCCTGCTTCGGATTTTTGATGTATATATTTATTTTGGATTACTGTATTATTATTATTTTTGGTGTTCATGATCTAGTTGCTTCATGGGTATGTATTGGATAGCTAGGAGATGACCATTGTTTATATCCGATATTGATGGTCTATATTGATTATATATATGATGCATGATATATACTTGTGACAGCCAATTGCATTATGGTGACAGAATAATGGACAGGTTAACAGAATGAATAACAGAATTGCTTAATGGATGGTAATTGACTAATAAATAAATAATATATTGAGGTTGATAGATTGTGTGATGGTACTGGGTTTTACGGGTGCCGGTCGCCATTGGCATCTTCCGTGTCCTAGGACCGTCACGGCTCGGGAAACCGGGTCGTGACAATGCATCAAGACAATTGAAGAAGTACGAACAAAACTATCCTACCCATGATTTGGAAATGGCTGCCGTGATATTTACATTAAAGATATGGAGGCATTATCTGTGTGGAGAAACATGTGAAATTTATACGGATCATAAAAGTTTGAAATATATTTTTTAGTAGCGGGATTTGAATTTAAGGCAACGGAGATGGATGAAACTTTTAAAAGATTAGATTGTAGTATTCTCTACCATCCAGGCAAAGCTAATGTGGTCGTTGATGCATTGAGTAGGAAGTCTTCAGGCAGTTTATCTTATATTGGTGTCGAGAAGAGACCATTGGCGCAAGAATTGCACAAATTATTTGATATGGGAGTACAAATAGAGTTTCTAGAGAATGGAGTGTTCTTAGCTCATTTTAAGATCCGGTTAATCTTATGAGACAGATTTAAAGTCGCTCAAATGCGAGATCCACAATTGTGAAAAATTTTGACTGGAATTCAAGAAGGTAAAATACAAGATTTTGTACTAGATACATATGGGACTCTCTGTTATGGTGTTAGGTTGTGCGTTCCTAATATAGATGATTTATGAAAAGAAATTATGAAGGAAGTACATCATACAACTTATAGTGTCCATCCTGGATCAACTGAAATGTATTATATGACTTAAAAAGTAAATATTGGTGGAATGGTATGAAAAGAGATATAGCAGACTATGTATCTAGATGTTTAGTTTGCCAACAAGTTAAACTTGAGCATCAGAAATCATCGGGTCTTCTTTAACCACTACCAATTCTAGAATGGAAATAGAAGCAGATTACTATGGATTTTATTGTTGGACTACCTCAGACTTCTTTAGGTTATGATTCGATTTGGGTGATAGTTGACAGATCGACCAAGTCAGCCCATTTTATTCCAATCAAAGTGAATTATTCAGTGGCATGACTAGCGAGGTTATATTTGGAAAAGATTATTTGTTTTCATGAGTGTCGGTCTCTATGATGTCTGATAGGGGGTCCACAGTTCACATCTCGATTCTGGAGATCATTGCAGGAAGCCTTGGGTACTAGATTGTATTTTAGTACTGCTATTCACCCTCAAACTGATGGTCAATCAGAGAAAATTATTCAAACCCTGGAAGATATGCTCCGCATGTGTGTTTTAGATTTTGGAGGTCAATGGGATTGACATCTTCCTTTAATTAAATTTACTTATAATAGTAGTTACCATGCCAGCATCAAGATGGTACCGTATGAGGCTTTGTATGGCAGGAAGTGTAGATCCTTGGTGTGTTAGAATGAGGTAGGAGAAAGTAAGTTAACAGGACCAGATTTGGTACAAGTAACTTCGGAAAGGATTCCAATAATCAGAGAAAGATTGAAAACTGTCTTTAGTAGACAGAAGAGATATGCTAATATGAGACGACGACATGTGGAATTTGCTATAGGAAATATGGTGTTTTTGAAGGTTTCTCCTATAAAAGGTGTGATGAGATTTTGAAAGAAAGGAAAGTTAACACCATGATATGCTGGCTCTTTTGAGATTATTGAAAGAATTGGTGCAGTCTCTTATCGATTGGCTTTGCCAGAGAATTTTTCTCATGTTCACCCAGTTTTCCATTTCTGATTCTTCACATTTACTGCACACACCAGAAGTTGATATTAGCGAGAATTTATCTTATGAGGAGCAACCTGTAGCTATAGTTGATACTCAGGTTATGAAGCTTCGCTCTAAGGAAATTTGCATGGTTAAAGTACTTTGGAGAAATCACACGACAGAAAAGTGTACTTGGGAGATAGAGAATGAGAGAACAGTATCCTCACCTTTTCACAAGTTGATTAAAGTAAGTTTTCAATTCGAGGACGATTTTTTTTTAAGAAGGTGAGAATATAATAATAATAATAAAAAAAAAGGCAGCTGGGATTTGAATGGTTGGTTTAAATCAACCAATCAAACCCAAAGGCTTTGGCAAAAGAATATAGAAGAAGAAGAAGAAGAGAGAGAGAGAGAGAGAGAGAGAGAGAGAGAGAGAGAGAGAGAGAGAGAGAAATTAGGGATGATTTGCTCTGATCCGGTCTCCCTCTATCGACACTGCCCCTACTCGGAGGAAGCCCAGCCTCCAACGACACCGTCGGTGAGGATCCGGGCACGATCGGCCGCCGGAGCCGGCCACACATGCCAGAAAAGTAATCGAGTTGACCACCACCGTTCGAGGTTGTTTCCGGCTGATTCCAGCCTCTGTTTTCGGCGATTCCACCACCATTACACTGTCTCAGTTTAACCTTTCTTTTGACACCTATTTTTCCTTGATTGGAAAACGGAGCTCGGGATTGAAAAAATATTAGTAATCTTTTTCTAATTTTTTAGACAAAGTGAGTTTTTATCAACCCTAAAAATTATGTTTAATATTATGAAAATTTTTAGAGATCAATTTATAAGTTAAATGTGGAGTTTGAGTACTGATTTACTAATTTTCGCGAAAGAAATAATTTTAGATTATCTATAAAATAAGTAAATAATTAAGGTATTTATGAGAAAATTATTTTTAGATTTTATGGATAATATAATATATAGATTTATGTCTATATTGTGAAAAAATAAATTATTTAGATACAAATTTAAATTATTGAATGAGAATTAAAAGACTTAATTATTTTATCGGTATGAATAATTATTTTATTTAAGTATTGTTGTGAGTTTTGGATAGAGAATTGTTGAGTAGGATATGATGATAAATTGTTGTAAGCCCTGGATGGACAATGATTTACTTGAATTGGAGTATTGATGGGATAATATAAATTTATTTATTTTCAGAGGGGCTACGTCCTATTATAGAGGAGATTTTGCCGAGTTTTCTGAAGAATAAAATTAATTAAATTATTATATAATTAATTAGAAAATCTATTTGTTAGTAATTAATCTATTTTTGTTAATGATTTTTTTAGATACTCCGAGTGCTTCCGCAGCGGGTTCTAGCGTAGATAGAAACTGCGTACTTCCTTTTGTACTGTTAGTTGATATAATTTAAATTAACAGTGCATTTGAACATATCACGAATATTAAATGTATGTTCATTATACACATATTTAATTATCACATTCTGTATTAGAAATAAGGATACATATGTATGTTTATGATGTATTATGTTTGATTCAGTATTGTTGTGTTGCGATGAGAATAGGATGACGTAAAATTTACCTATACTAACATAAATAATGTAAATCTTATGATGTGATATGTTATGATGGTATTGATGAGATATATTATAAAATGAGTATGATGATGTTATTATATGGATTAGCCTGGTTAGAGCTGGTCCCCTGGACATGGATAAGAGAGTTTTGTGATATCTAATTTGAGCTAAACTCACCGTGACCCCATATTTGGATATTAAGAGAGCCAAGGAAGGGGGTCAACTCCCCATTTATATTTATGGTTTATAGATGGATGATAAATTTCACTGACTATTTTCATCAGGGATGATATGCTTGTATGTTTGTTGATGATGAATTGTGATAATGGCATTTTCTACAGATAAATAGTTGTCATGCATGTCTATTTAAATTATATCAACTCATTGAATCGAATACTCATTACTGTTCATTATTTTTTAGGATAACTTTTCTTCTTCTTCCTTCAAGATTAGCTCTGCTTCCTTCCTCGCAAAGAACCGATTTCTTTAAAATCATTATGTAATTTTATTGTTTTTAGTACTTTCGCAATTACTAATGTATTAAACTTTTGTAAATTAACGTCAACTTATAGGTGAATAGATTCCTACTTATGTTATGAATACATTGTGGATTGCTTGATATAGCCGGATAATATTTTGTTGGAGGATATACTTCAATTCTACATTATAATTGCTATTTGGGATATATTTAAATGATGTTCAGATAAGATTTGCTACGGGTTCCAGTGACATATTACTTTTCCGTTCCTTAACGTCGGTCATGATTTTAAGGCGAGATTGTGACATATATAAAATGAAATCTCATAAATTTCCATCGCTAATTAGGTGAAATTGAAAATTTGCCAAAAAAGAAAAATATTTGCTAAAGTGTAATTGTGCATTCAAATAAAAAACACTTACAGCAAAAACATGGGTTCTCCTAATCAAAACTATACCATAACAAGTCAGCAAGGTTTCAACTATTGCACAAACATTTTCCTCTCCTCAATAAAATTAAAGCACAATATTTGCAACTAATGCTTGTGCAAGAACAATTCAACTGTTAATAGGACAAGTTACATAAATAGAAGGGATGGAGGTGGAGGTGAAGGTGGAGGTGGAGCTGTATAGTTGATCAAAAAATGGGGTTGTGTCCTCTTAGGAGTTACCTGTGTTTTATGTGGAGAGAAACAACAAAAGTGACCTACTTGTCTTTGAATCTTGAAATACCTATAAGGTCACATTTGGTTTGTTTGAAATTGAAAATGGAGTCCAAATTCTTGAATGTGATTCAATTTGTTTAATTCACAATATATTTGAAATATATATGTTTTTAAGAATAAAATAATTATTAATATACTCAACTCAACTTAATTTTAATATTAAAATTAATTGAATTTAATTGTACGATTTTTTATTTTCACTTTAAATAATTCTACCCTAAAATTTTTGTGATAGGAAATAAAATAATTAATAAAAAATTATTAATATAATAAAAATTTTAATTTAATTATTTAAAAATAAATTTAAAATAGGATTTTTTTTTTTTTTTTTTAATTTAGAGGTGAAACAAACATGTCCTGTACACTTTCCTTTTCTAGCTTTCTAAATCAATTGTATAGATTATTAAACGAATTGAACTCTCTTATCCTTCAATTCCTAATCTACACCCATACAAATGGAAAATTAGAGGAAATCAAAATGTAACAAAACGGAGTACAGAAACAAATTGCTCTTGCACTGAGTATTAAGATTTGGAATTCGAGAATGATCAGAAGAAAGCAAATCCAAGTGAATGCAATAGTTACAAAGTTTGACCATATTTCCCTTATCAAGATTTTCAAATAAATGTTTCTATAATATAATTCAAGAATCACTCAAACGAAACGAAACGAAATTAACGAGAAGTAACTCTGAAAGTCCCTTTTCAATGAACATATTAAAAGTGGATGAATTTCTAGTCATCAAGTTAGTACTCCCTCGATCTCACAAAATTAATCCAACGCGATTTGACATATTTCGACTCAATTATATAAAATTAATTTAATAAAAATCGAATTAATATATTTTAGTTTAATTTTTCAATTATTTTTAATTTTTTTAATAAAATATATATATATATTTTCTGTTGGTTTAATTATTTTGAAATTTTTAAGAAAAATTAAATTAAATTGATCAAAATTTTTAAAAAATAAATCGAATCGACTGAATTAAATTCGATTTAATTCAATTCTTTTTTGATTGGTTCGGTTTTTCTCTCCTCAATTAGGGCTGTTTTAAAAACCAAATAAATCGACTGAATTGACCCTATTCAGACTGAATATTCGGTTTCATGCTAAATTGATAAAGTCGGATCAGTTTATTAATTGTTTTAGAGAAAAAACAAAATAATCGGATTACTCGGTTCGGGTCGGTTTCATTTTAAACTTGCAATTTTTTTTTTTTTGTTTTAATAACGACACCGTTTGGGTTATTTATTGCCTTTTTCATTTGAGGGTTCGATTTCATTTGTTTTACAAATCTGAAACACCGTTTTAGGCTTTTTAACATTTTCTCATTCTGTCACTCTCTATTTCATCTCTGTCTCCGGTTCTCAGCCTCTCCTCCTCCGCTTGGGCTGTTTCAGATTCTCCTAAGGTATGTTTCGGTTTGTTCGTTTCTTCGTTGTTGTTTGATCTGTGATTTGTAAGATTGTTGATTTAGTTCTAATTTAGATCCAATTTGGGTAGAGAGAGAGGATTTAGCCCTCTCTCTGTGATTTGATTGCATGAACTGGTTTTTAAGATATGTTTATTATTATGTGCCTCTATTTTTGCGTTTTTGCTTTTGGGTATTGTCTGGTTGTGGGAAATTTTTGCTGGTTTGAATATTACTGTTAATTGCATCTGTATACTTTTTATTATTTAATAACTTTAATATTTAGTTAATTAAGACCATATGTATTTTCGCGAAGGAAACAGCCATTATTACAATTGATAATCTCTTTATAAGTTAGATTTTGAACATAAGGCCACAAATTAATTTCTAAATAGCCTCAATTTGGAAATAAAAAATTAAATTTAAGAAACAGAATAATATTTTCGCAAATTTTGAAAACAAAAGTAGAGAATGAAAATAACTTGAAAGGAAATGAGATCAGATATAGCTTTTCTGGGCTGCAAATATCAATAAAAAAAAAAAAGCAAGCTTCTATCAGCTTGATCAGAGCACAGTGCGTAAGGTTTTAAATCGCCTAATGAAGTGACCAACAATATATGTAAAAGAAAGAACAAAAAACAAAGTGTTAAATAATTAAAAAAAAAAAATTAAAGAGAAGTATAGGCTATTCAGTTTCAGTTGATTCATGAGCAAAAAATAATAGCTTTATTTAAAAAAAAAAATAAATAAAATTGAAGCCTACCTGACTTGACATGAGGCTGTGAGGTGAGGGAAGAAGAGAGCTGACTCTGAGAGGTGATTCAGTTCTTGGTCCTTAAGTGGATCAGTTCTTGGTCCTTAAGTTTGTATTTAATAAGCTGACTTATTGACTATTTTGTCACTAAACAAGTGGGTGAATTCTTGGACCTTAAAGTTAGTAATTAATAAGCTGACTTATTGACTACTTTGTCTCTTTATTCCTCCATTGTATTAAAAAAAACTTTTCAGTTGTCGTTTTATCATTGTTTATTTTGTATAAAATTAATCTCAAAAATTCATGTAATAACCTGAAATTTTTAAATTTTTTAAATTTCATTTTTCGGAAATTTTATAGAAATTTAGAAATAAATTAATAAACATCTAAAAAAAAAATAATGATTAGAATTAGGATTAAGATTATCTCATATTGGGATGAACATTATATATCATGTAAGCATAATTTTCACGGTTAAATATAAAACAAATGATTGAATTTTTATGAAAATAAAAATTGAAAATTTCTGAAAGTAGGCAGTTATGGTGTAAAAATAAATCTTTTATTTTATTTTTAATAATAGAGATATTACTAATATGATCTGTCATATTCACCTAAATATGAGAGTATCTTAATCCAAAGAATTTTTTTGAGATTTGGTTAATTATAATTTTGAATGGTTTTGGAAATCAAAATATGTTTCTTTATTATAGGAAAACTAGCTGATTACACAAGTTTAAAATTTTATTTTATTTTTTTCTAATATCAAATGAAGAAAAATTATATTGATTTTTAAATTTAATGGTTATATGTCCAAATTAGTATATATATATTCGTACTTAGAGTTTGAGTATCCTAAGGAAATAAGCAAGAAAAATAAAATGTTAAATTTATTATATTTAGAAATTGTAACACTTAAAATAAATAAGATAAGATTTTTTTAAATCAAATTTAAAAAGAGAGAAATTTCAATTATCAGAATATAAAAATAAAATAAAATTTTCCACAAAATGGAGTGTGGTAGAAAATATAAATAGGTTAGACTTGGACTTTAGGACTCATTTGGTTTAGTGATATAGATTGCGGTTAGTGGTCAGAAATTGTACATAATTATGGAATGTGTAGTAATCTAGTGGTTAAAATTAAATTTATGTTGTAAAATGATGAATAATGATATAATTTTATATATTATGTTAAATTTTAATTATATGTAAATTAATAATTTATCATCACACATAAAATATATTAAAAAAACTCTATATTTTAATTTATATTTAATTATACAAATGCAAAGAGATATTAAAATATTTAAAAATTAAAATAATGAAGTATATATTTTTTATTTAGTAGTAAGTATTTTTATAATTATTTTAGATTTTAATGATATTTTTTAATAAAAATTAACTTTTGAGTTTAAAATTAATTTTTAGTTATAATTTATGAAACACCAACATGCTTAGCAACATAGAGGGTCGGTGTCTGACATGTCTTTGACACTGACACGCTTCTGACACGCAGTCAACGATTTTTAATACGTTGACTAATTCGACACGCGTATTTGACCATTTCCGACACGGTCAAATGACAATTTTGTAAAAAAAACTCAACTTCTCTTGAATCCCTAACCAACTTCTTATTCCATTCTGTAATCCAGCTTCTCATTCATTTTCTAAAAGCTTCTCATTCATTTTCTAAAAACCCAGTTTATGGTTCTTTTCTAAAATGCAAACTTCTTCGCCTTCGCCTTCAAGATTAATCCTTCGTCTTCAAGCTTTTGTCAGTTCGCTGGTTAGTCTTTTTTTTTTTTTAATTTCTTATTTCTAATTTGTGTTTCTAATTTCTTGTATCTAATTTCAGACTTTTCTTTTTTAATTTGTGTCTTAGTCTTCATTTTCTTGTTGTTTCTAATCTCGGTGAAGTTGATTTCTTTCTCTGTATTTTTTTTCTTTTTTGTTTTTGTTTTTTCAATCTGTGTTGCGTCAAAACTGTAACTGCATATTGTAAACCTGTTGAAAATTAAATTTAGATTTTGTTTTTTCAATCTGTGTTTCTACTAGTAGCACAATAATGGTAGAAATAATACCCTTTTTTTATTGTTATTGTTAATATAATTAGAAATAAAACTGTTTCTATTTATAAGATATAAATAATGGTTATAAATAAATAATGGATATAGTTTTGTTTTATTTATTTATTTTGTTAAATTAATGAATATGAATGATAATATATAATGTATATATTAAAAATATTATTTAATATTCAAACGTGTCCTAACGTGTCGAAATCTAAATTTTTTGACCATTAACAAGTCGGAGTATTGTGTCGGTGTCGGTGTGGGTGCTCCATAGGTTATAATTTTAAAAATAAGTGGTTGGAAATTATTTTATTTTATTTTATTTTTACCAACACTTGGCTCACCACTGGCTTTCAAAAATCAAATCGAAACAACACATAAAATCGAATTCTCTAATTATTAATCAATTTTAGCACTATTAAGAAATAACAAAGTTAGGGCCAATGAACATTCAAGCCACCATTCTCAACACTCCCCTGCTTCAAATTTCCGATCCTAATGATACTTTTCCTTTCTAACAATTTGATTCTCTTGCCCCTTCAAAAATTTCAAATCCCAATGGTCAATTTTTATCCCTAACTCCCACACTTGACAATCTACATATTTCAAAATATATCTAACTAAAAGTAGCACAACCTTGAATCGGCTAAGACAATTTTCCGGCGAAGGCAATTCGCCTGATCCTTGAATCAGCTAGTACCCTCTGAAAATCCAGCTCCTGGAGATCACTCCTTTGGATTTGATTACCTCTTCACCACTAGGATGTGCTTTTCTGTTTGTTTATGTGATTTGTGCATTCTTTTGTTTGAAATAATGAAGAGCAAGAAATGGGTTTGGATTTATTGGAATATGATAGTGTGTGGAGGTTATCATTCTATTTATTTTGGCATTTTGCCACTGAGAATAGTGTTCACTAGTTCTTTGTTATAGATGCTAGGAGTTTTTGTTTGTTGTCAGTTTGTAACTGCTCTTAGTCACATAGACCCATAAAACTCTATGATCAAAACTTGGAACTAGATGATTAAATTGTTAGATGTAATTATTTCTATATGGATTTTGTTCATTTGGGTTGTTTGATTTTTGCTTCTTAATTACATACAACAAATAATTAGAATTTGTGGTTATGATGATTATTCTCGTTCTCACAATTCTTGGACTGATGTTTCTTTTTTAATTTTCATTTTGGGATTTTCGTTTAAATTTCACTTACAGATGCACCATAAATTATTTTAGTATGATGATCTGAATGCATATATAGTTGAGTTAATGCAAATGGGTTTGCATTTGGTGAGTCTATTTTCTTTTGTACTAGTTTTAAAGAGAATAAAAGACACACATGTTTATTCATGAAATCTTGGCATTCCATTAGGATTTTCAGTATGGCTGGCAAATTGGCGTTGCCTTATACTGGCTTTATTTCTTATGGGGAATAGGCGGATCAGGGGCAAATAATTATCCAAGCTGTGTCAATTCCTGTCATTGGGGATGTTGACAATGAATAATGGTTATGGAAATACCAAGAATCTCAAAAGTACTGTCAATGTTAAAATATTGTGTAAAAAAGCTCGTATGCGAAGAAAATCCATCCAAGACCCTCGTCTTATTATTGTGGGAAAATGTACTTAAACACTAGTGTAGGCTGACGATAACAGATATATAGGCTCTTTAGGTAGTCCAAAAAATGGGTTCACTTCATAACTTGATGTTAAATTAAGAGTCTGGGTACAAATAGAACAGAAGTTTTGAGCAAATTAGAAGCTGAGAATTTAATTGGTTAGTTATCGAATATTCTACACTGTAAATGGACCCCAAGAAGATCTACTGAAATTGGTTGTTTAACTTAGCCTTATGCGCTCTTTAACAACAATATATAGCTTACAAGTGTGTTCTATTGCTTAGGTAGTTCCCAGATGAGAACTACATTAACATTCTAGGGAAGTCATATCAAACTATTGCTTTGGATTTGACCTACTGTTTCTCTGTCTTTCCTAAATATAGTTTTTAAATAGGCTTGCCAATTTCCTTTCTATGAACCTTCTGCTCTGCAAGTTTAAGATAAGTTAGATAGCCATCACCTGTTGCTGCTTATCAATATTGGTTATTCATCAACCAGCAGTAATGTGTATAATGGGGACTCTAGATGATACAGAGCAAAGAAGTCAAAGTCTGCAAGATTGTTTTGAAGTGATAATTCATGTTTTATGCAATTAACTATGGTGCAGATGGATAGAGAAATCCTTTTTTTCTGGAATCTAGTCTCAAACATTAAAATCCAAATAACTAGAAGAAAAGATTTGAAAAACTTGATGTTAGATGTCATGCGAGTCATCTTTCATTATGTTGTTACTGGAATATAACTCTGCATCTAGTGTTTGATTTCTTTTTAATATTACTCTTTTTTTGTATTTGTACTGCCCAAAATAACATCTGATTGTTGAAGCCTTTCCATCTATGCTTTTCAAATGATTGAGAGCTGGGTGGTGAAGTCCTAACTATAGCAAATAACCATTTTTCTAATGTTTCATCTTTTTAAATCAAAAAGAGGAATGGTTGTGTTAATAAACTTAACTGTCATTTATTATAACATGTCTAAACTCATTTCTCTCTCTCTCTCTCTCTCTCTCTCTCTCTCTCTATCTATATATATATATATTTTCCATTTGCCCTGGTTTCATATAACTAAAATTTGATTTCATCTTTGCTTTAACTTTCAAGAAACAAGGCTAATATCTTCTCTATGACTGCATGTATCCCAATTTAATTGAAACTTTTTGTTGTTCACTACACTATGTTTCATGATTCCCACAATATTTCACATGTGTATACTGGCTTAATTTCTGATATTTATTAATATTGTTAGGATTTTCAATATCAGCTACCCAATTTGTATTGCCCAAATACTGGCTTTATTCCTATTGGGAAATGGTTGGTCAAAGGCAACTTATTAGTCAGGGTTGTGCTAATTCCTATGATAGTCAAAATGCCACAAAATGGCTGGTTCACATGAATCAATTTAGCTATATTTTGTATATAAGGATTATTTATATAATCAATAGGGCAGCTCGGTGCACGAAGCTCCTGGCTATGCGCGGGGTCTGAGAAGGGGTCTATCGTACGCAGCCTTCCCCTGCATTTTTGCAAGAGGTTGTTTCCACGGCACGAACCTGGACCTCCAGGTCACATGGCGACATCTTTACCGTTGCGCCAAGGCCCGCACTTATGTATATAATCAATACAAGAAAAAAAAAATTATCATTATGTGCATTATGAATATAAGGATTTTAGTTAACATGAATCATTGTAGGTATATTTTGTTGTCGTTTTTGACAAAGGGTATGGCTTAGAATTGGAAGACTTGAATATATTATTTGGTATCTTCAAGTTATTTCTTCTACATAATATTATAGAACAAACAAATTATGACCTTGTTCCATATGGGTACATGAATATGTTTTGGATTTATGTTTTTTTTCCTTGGAACAATATTTGGTTTATTATACTCCCTTCATGAGAGATTTGTTTACTCATTATTTATTCATAATATATTCTTACAAGTTGAAATTTATTTATTTTTATAAATTCAAACAATAAGTTTTCCTAAAAATTAATAGATAAACCCAAAATCATTGGTTGCCTTTTTTATTTAAAATATTATTTAATTTTTTAAGTGGAAATATTTTTCTAATGTAAACATTAAAAAAAGTGAAAAATTATTTTTCAACATTAAAAATTAAATAAATTGTTTATTAATTTAAATATTAGATAATCTAATAGATCTTAAATTCTAATTATTGAATTGTTGCATTCTATGCAAGTATTTATATAAATTTTTTAGAACATCTAATAAATTTAATAGTCATTAATATTTTATAAAAAATCTTTCAATTTTACAATTTTAAATTTGATTAATATTGTCACTTAAAAAATAAAAAAATATTTGAATGAAAAAATACCTAATAATTTTGGATTCATATATTGATTTTTAAATTTAACTTAGAAGAATATTTTAATGAAAAAATTAAAAGAATATTTTATGTAAAAATAAAAAATAATTAAAGAAATATTATTGAAAATAATTAAAAAAATATTTTCATAAAAAAGTAAAAAATACTTTAAAATGGATAAAATAATTAAAATAATTAAAAGGCAAAATAAAAAAAAAAATATTTTGTTATAAAAAATAACAAAAGAAAATTAATAATCAGATTTTTTAATTAAAGAACACAAGTGTTCATGTTATCTGAATTTATTCTAGACATTAAAATTTAATGGGGAAAAAATTAATTGTTCCAGTTTGATTGGATTTTAAATTTTTATGCGATTTTAATTCTAAGAGAAAATCTCCCTATCAGGCACAAGTAAAGACGTCTATGGCGATCTCCGATTCCTCCTCTACTGCTCCAGACCATAAAATCAATATCATAAAAAAGGTGCTCACTTTCTCTTTCTCTCATATATATATATATATATATATATATATATATATATATATATATATATATTTCGTAGAATGAATTTTTACTTATTTTTTGTTTTTTATTTCTTTGACATCAGATGCGAAGTCATGAAGTTGCTTTAGCCGAGCTCAACAATCTTCCATCTTCTCGGGTAAGGTCCTTTTGAGCTTTAACCCTTCTATTTTCCATTACGGCTGAGCTAATTTCTATTGTCAAACTTTCCTTTTGCACTTGAAGTTCACTTGTTCTCTGGTTGATTTCTATTTCTATTTCCAATTTGTTAATTAGTAAATTTTTTTAATAGAGCATTTATGATTTAGAACATGCCTATCTTGTGTCTTTGTGCAATTATATTTTCTGGGTTTGCAATCCTCATTGGGGTTTAGTTTATTGGGCTAATATATAGAGATTGAGATTCTGTTAAGTTAAAAGTTGTAATGAATTATGCAAATATTGTGCTGCTATCTTAGCAGCTGCCTATTAGTTTTACATTGATTCCTTTGAAGGTTTTATGAGGTTTGATAATGTTGAACTCACAATATCATAGCCATGGACACAAACTCTAGTAATACTCATTGGCAGTTAATGGAGAAAGACCTAATTTGTTTCACTTGTTCTCTGGTTGATTTCTATTTCTATTTCCAATGTGTTAATTGAGTCAATTTTTTGAATAGAGCATTTATGATTTAGAACATGCCTATCTTGTGTCTTTGTGCAATTATATTTTCTGGGTTTTTTTGCCAATCCTCATCGGGGTTTAGTTTATTGGGCTAATATAAAAATTTAGTTTTTGTAAAAATTTTAATGAATTATGCAAGTATTGGGCTGCTATCTTAGTAGCAACCTATTAGTTTTATATTGATCCTTTGGAAGGTTTTATAAGGTTTGATAATGTCGAACTCGCAATCTTGTAGTCATGGACACAGACTCTAGTATGACTAAGCGAAAGACCTGTTGCTTGTTAATGGACAAAGACCCAATTTAGGGCCTAAACTTTGCCTCAAAGTGTAATGTGGGTCCTGAAAAAAATGTCCAATTGGCTCCTTAAACTCAATTCAGGGCTTGGTTGTTAATTATTGCTAATATATGTTAACTATTTTGGTAAAGTGTACTTGTGGGATCCATTTCATATTTTAAATAATAAAAAATCTAAAAAAAGAAGAAGATGAACCTAAATCCATCAAATGGGAAAAAAAAATCTTTTCCTTTTTAGTAAAAAAAGAAAAAAAAAAAACTAAAAAATCAGGAAAAACTTTCTTCTCTCTCCTTTGCTGCATCTTCTCTTTAAAATTCATTGGCTTCAATTTCTTTTGCCTCACAGACCATAGTTCACAAAATTGAAGATTCCAATATCAGTTGCAATGCAGACTGATCTCCAGTGTGACTCCCGATCCTTGTTTAATTTTAGCTGAGCTTTTGTTGGAAGGTTGAGCCCATTGATTAGAAATCAATTTAAAAAACAAATTCTTCTCATTTGTTATTGAACAATTGGCACGCATTAGACAATAATGTATTTATAATGCATATACACTTAAACACCCAATAATTGGGTTAATTTCATCCATGTTCCTCGAACTATTGACTAATGCATTTCCAATTTAAAAGTCATCGAGCTTTAACTAACAATCACTTTAAAGTACTTCCATCCAACCGTTAAAATCTTAATTGAAAGATGACGTGGCAAGCTAGTTAAGCAATTTTTTTAATATTTTTATGCCACAGTAGACCAGCCTATAGCTCTCTCTCCCTCTCTCCCCTAAATTTTCTCTCACTTTCTCTCTTGCCAAACTTAGACCCATTTGAACCATTTCCAGAAACTCTACAATCAAGTTACAAATTGATATTCTCACCAAATATCAACCTTAAGCTATAAACATCACCTATAAATCTCCTGATTAAGAGTAAACTTATAAAATTGAAGATCATCACAAACTTATAAAATTGAAGATCATCACAAACACCATCTCTGCCACCTCAGACCATATCCATTACTGCTGCACCTCACCAAACCACCAAAACTGCCCCCCTCCCCCCAACCCCTTTTTTTTTTTCCCCTCTCTGTCACTGAGCCAAGCGGGCCTTCACTCTTGCTCAAATCTCTTTTTCTCATTCTCATGTTCTTCTAGATAAAAGCGTTCGACCTAATCACTTTCACCTAATCTCAAGGGTCTAGTCTCTTGGGTACGATTTTTGTCATTTTGACAAGCTTAATTTAATCCTTATGAGAATTTTTTTTTTTTTGGTGGGTTTTCATTTGAGTTTTTGCCCTTTTTGATTCCTATATGGAATTTTGGGCAAAAATCTCAATAGTGATTATGGTTTGTTAGCTGTTGAAAATTCTTACAATAAAAGGAGATTTCTACATTTCTCGGTGTCTTGAAAATCTGATATAAGGGTCTGGTTCTTAGAATTTCGCTTATGATTTCTTTGGACTTTGAATCGTCTATTAGACAGCGGCAAGTTTTGGGAGATTACATTCTTCAGTCCCAATTTGTTTTGTTTTCAACCGACCATAGATGCGTTCTCTTTTATTTTGATTCAAAAAGTGATACTTGAATTCTATATTGCAATTTGATTGTGGAGTTTTGAGAATGGTACAAATGGGCCTTAGTTTGAAAAATATATGATAGCTTTAGTTTGTGTATTGTTTGGCAAGAAAGAAAGTGAAAGAAAATTAAGAGAGGGAGAGAGAAAGAGAGTTGTGGGTTGAGAAGGAATGTAGAGAAGATAAGAATGATACTTGGTATCGAGAGGAACGTAGCGTCGGCAAGTCTTGAAAAGGTGGATGAAGGCTTAGAATGGAGAATGAAGTTCTCACTGTGACGTTCCTAAGAAGGAAGTCAAGAAATATGATGTCAAGGCTATTGAAATCTCTAGTTAAGTTTTTGTTTCTTGTAAAATCAAATTCGAATTGGGTGTTATATATGAAGTTTACAAAGTTTCTTCTTTTTGGATTTTAGATTTTTAGAGCAGTGAGTGTGTGATGTAAAAATAAATGTGATTGTGTGGCAATATATTAAAAATAATCTAATCTATTTTTGTAGTTCTTTTGCTCTCTTTGTTAAAAAATATATTTCATTTTCTTTAATTTCCCCATCCTATAATAAGTTAATAAACCAATTGTTTCAACTATTAAGAGATAAAGAATGATATCTTGTGTTTAATAAAGAAATCTATATATATATCTTGAGTCAAGGAATTGTAAAGGGGAAATTTTGCCACGTGTCACACCTTATATTTTAAGAATGCCTTAAAATTAATTTCTGGTGAGGCCACATCATTTATATTTTTTTGTAGGTCTCAATTAAAATTTATACAAATTAATATTATATAATGTTTTTTTTTTCTCCTTTGATGAAACCCAGATCTGCAGATTTGGGTTCTTCTTCTTTTTTAATTTTAATATTTTTTATTATTTAAAAATATGAATTGGGTCTCCCAAATACACTTATAGTTAACTTATGTTAGCAATAATTAACAGCTAAGCCCTAAATTGAGCTGAAATTAAAGTTTTAAGGGTCAATTAGACACAAATTTAAAGTTTAAAGTTTAAAGGGTGAATTGGATGCAATTTTTTTTCATGACCCACTTTGCACTTTGAGGCAAAGTTTAGGCCCCAAATTGGGTCTTTCCCGTTGTTAATGTCTCTTTCAATCTAAGAAAGTATGGTAAATAGAGGGCATGATTTTGAGAGTTAGTCATAAGTCATAACCTTTAAAAATCTTAAAGCCTCAGCAATTTTCAACCCTTGAAATTGGAGGGTTGAAATAGTTTGCCTTAAATGTTGATAATAAGTTTGTACCTCATCTTCATCATCTTTCCTTCTTGAATGATAGAGGATTATATAATTTACTCTACTTTCATTTCCATTCCCTACCTTACTCTCAGTCCTTTTAAACATTTTGTTAATTTCATTATATAGTTTGGAACCATTTGATGGAGTGGGAGTCATTTTCATTTAATAGATATGATAATTGTCTTTTTAGTTGATTGAATAAGAAACTTGGCAGCTTATTATTATTTGTGAAATCTTTGTCTATTTATTATTTTTGCTTTCTTCATATTCAGTTCATGATTATCTTCAAATCTCTGTCTGGAATAACTATAAGGCCAACCTAGAACCCATTTCCGAAGAAAGCCTAGAAGAGTCTGAGGTGTTTCTTGCATATCTATTTATCCTTCTTCTAGAATAGCACAACATATTTTATTATTATTATTATAAATTATAACTTATGGTTTTTTAACCTTGTCAGCTGCAGAGCAGGTACATAAATATTTATAATCCAAAATGAATTCATTTGAATGCATCTATAGTATAACATCTTGCTGTTAATATTTGGCTGTTCCAGAGTTTTCCCCCTTATATTACAATAGTCAGAGGCCTATTACACGGGGATATAACATATTTTCTTCTTGACCATAGCCTGTCTATCAGAAAAATGGCAATATTTTTTTTCGTACAACCATCCAAAAAGCAACAACTTCTGAGCAGAGTAAGCACCATCTTCTATTCACTCCTAATCTTCTTGGCGTGCTTGAAGCAACATTAATGACAATTATTTTTCTCTTCAATTTTTGAATATTTGTGCAGAACAACTCAATTCCACCAAAGCCAAGCTAGAAGAGCTGAATTCTCATTGATTTTGATCAATTTTGTGGTTGCTTTAAAACTTTGACGGGTATGTTATTGTTGAGAATGCTTGCCAGTAGTATCCATATGTACTATTGCAGATTGTTAGTCACCTGATTAGTCCCATTCAAACGCTGTGATGCCTTAAATTTTTGGAAATTTGTGGGGTAAAATGGTTAAATGTACCAGAGGGATGCCTTAGTACGCATTTTAGACCCTGAAAACATTGTGTTCCATATTATGATCTAATTTTGTTTCCATCTTTGTTGTTGTTATCCGCCTTTCTTGTAGTTATATATAATCGTGTTTCTGGAAATTTTTAAGGTAACTAGATAGCACTTATGATATTTTTGACAATATCCTCATTTCTCATATTCGATTGCTACTCTTGGTGCACAGCCCTTGAAAACAATCTCTAGAAGGTTGTTTTGTCAGAAACATTTGTGTTCTGTGACTGTCAAGACTCTTTCTTTTAATGTAATAAAAATTATGCACTAGAAATCTGGGGCCAGATCATATCCTCCTTCTGCAACTTCATACTAGAATTCTTAGAATTAATATGACACACTGCAGCTCATGAAATTACATTTCTCAAGCTTGTATAGATTTATTGTTTGGTTTTCTATGATGATATAACCACTCAGTTATTTTTGAATTAAAATAGTGTTTAGTTTTACTTTTGCCCTGTGAAATTAAATGTTGATTGTTACATTCTTTGCCTTATTTTTTCACATGGCAATGACAACGGCTTGTATTCAGAATAAAATTTGATAACGTCCCATAATTAGAACTACTTTCGGTAGATTTGGGAGTTTGTCCCAATTTGATATATGTAAAGGACTACACAGATTTCAGGTTGTTCTGTTATTAGGATTAATCTGTTTTCTCTCGTCATTCTGCTAGCTTGCTAGTCAGTCGAATTTGTTTTATTGTGTCTTTTAATTAGTTGAATTAGTTCAGTTTTAATTATCTGAGCTGTATTTTGATTGTTAGCAAGTTCTCTCAGTCTCTGTCTGGCCCAGCTAATGCTGCTGCCTGCTGCTAAATTCTTGGTTGCTTTTGTAGAATCTGCCTTCTAGCAGAACAACTTATGTAGTTTTTTTTTTTTTTTTTTGGCTTGGCTTGGCTTGTTTCTTGTACATTTACAAGATTTGTTTTATGATTGTGTAATTTTGCAAGCATGGTTCTTTTTCTTTTTTTTTAAGGATGTGTTACCTGTTCTAGCTTTTTTGTTGGGTTCTATGTGCCCAACTCTAAATATTTCGAAAGGGTATACTCAATGTATATATATGTGTGTGTGTGTGTGTGTGTGTGTATTTATAATATCAATTTTTAAGGTTTTGGTTATGGTGATAGCAATTGACGAGCTCTTCATTGATTATCACTGCTTGCCAATGGTGCATATGTCATTCATGAATTTTTTTTTTTAACTTCATAGTTTTTGTCGTCCCAGTAATAATGATATTGACCATAAATTATAGTACTTTATTAAGTACCCCTCTAAATTCAACCCAGAAAAATGAAATTTTTTTTATTTGAAAAAGTCATTAGCATCATGATATTTTGTGTCGATATTACATGAAATGCAGAAGTAAAAACCAGTGTTATGAAAACCAGATCAGACTGATCGGTTTAATTGAAAAAAAATTGAAAAAATTGGGAATTGGTTGGTTTGTCAATTCGATTCATCTTCAATTAACCGTCCCATAAAACCCCGGTTAACCGGTCAACTCGAATTAAAGTTTTCGGAACGATCACGTTTATATTACTGGTGACTATCAGAACAGCCATTTGGGCTATTGCGGGCTGGGCGCCTTCACCTCTTAACATTTTTTACTTTAGGCTGACCAACTTGACATGTAAACATTCTTTATTTTGCATACAAATTCGATGTGGGATTGTACACCAACCTGCTCCACTGCTTTGTGTCTATTTTTCTTTGTTTCTTTATCAAACCCAATCACCAAAAGTGTTAGAAACTTATAATGGGCTCTCTAGCGGGGTTATGCCTCAGGCTTTTCTTTTATATATATATAATTTTGTATTTATAAATTTAAATGAGTAAATATATTAAATTATTAAATAAAAATATTTAAAATTAATAAAAATTTGAGTCATTATAATATGTAATATTAATTATAATACTAATGAAATTCAATTAAAAGTTTAAAAATGATTAAATTAACTAAACGAAATATTTTTATTTAGCTAAATTAAATTAATTAAATTTGTCTTATTTTTTAAAAACAATTTAGCTATTTGATTAGAATTATTAATGGAAATTTTTTTATAGATAATAAATCATGATTATTAAAATCGGAACGAACTGACCGGTCAAACTGAAAAAAATTAAAAATCGAATCAATAATGGACTGGTTAGTCCTCTTTTGCCTATCCTTGAAGAACAGGATAAAAAATCAATGAACCGGTCAATTAACCGATAAATTGGTAAAATCATATCGATTTTTTTTGTTCGGGCTAATCACTTTTTTTAAATTTTTTATCAAAATGACGTCATTTTTGTCAAGCAAAAATAATACTGTTTGAGTTAAAAGAAATTAAGAGAATTTCAATAGTTTTGTTTAAATCATGATCCTTTTTCGTGAGTATATATTTGAGCAAATGAATATTCATAACTTACTATATATATAATTTTTAACTTAATGTGATTGAATTCACATCATAAAAAATATGATATTATATAAATTATTGATTTAGCCATAATTGCATTATATTTATTTTCATCATATATATAATAAATGTCAAATTATATATACATATACATATGTATATTGATTTTTTTTTTATTTAACCGATTTGACTCCAGTCGGACCTCTGACCCTCTGATCTTCTGTACTCATCAGTTCTTTAACCAGTTCGGTTCTAAAAACATTGTAATAAATATTTAAATATATAGTTATTTTACTATTTAATTTTAGTTATATATGCATTATATTTATTTTGAATATATATATATAATAAATATTAAATTACATAATAAAATTTATATTTTTTTATATTATATATTAATTTAATTATTTTTAATTTTATTTTAGTTTAATCAATTAGATCCCAGTTGAATCCCTAATCATTTGTTTTTATCGGTTTTTTGATATGCAGAATTTAATAACATTGGTAAAAACTCATGTCTTTTCTTGCATACCAAGATAAAACTTTTATATTTGGTTAGGGGAAATGCTTAAAGAAGTTTCAAGCAAATGCAAGTTATATTGACAATCTTGACCTGAAATGGTTGGCAAAATTCAAACAAAAGTGGATTTTAGGAAACAAAAGTGGATTTGAGGAATTATTACCTAACCCTCGTTTTTTGTCGAGTCTATATCCTTTGTTTTATTGTGTGTTTTATTTTTTATCTTATATTTTTTTTATGCATCATATTATCTTTAAAAAAAAATATTAATTGACAAAATACTTTAAAAAAATGATGTGATTCATATTGAGAATTATAGGACAGAAGATAAGATATATAATGAGACTGGGGATGCAAACTTAAACAATGTATCAATAAGATTTGGATAAATTTTCAAAGATTTATTTACTTGAAATATCCAAAAATTTGCAACTTTTACAATTCTACCCTGCTACAGAAATAGATTTATATACCTAAATTTAACACATTGTTTATAATTATAAACTCTAATCAAAATTGATGGTTTGAAACTCTTTCTCTATCCTAGTGGTAGAAAAATGAATTAAAAATAAGAACGTGGAACCCCACTAACTAGTTATTTATAAGGGTAAAATATTATTTAGTCTCTAAAATTTAATGAAATTAACACTTTGATTATTGTATTTTTAGAAAGTAGTTATTAAATTCCGTCATACAAAATGGTTATTCCGTCTATTTGGCCGTTAACTACAGTTAAAAAGATAAAAATATCCCTCTTTTTTCATTAATTTTTTTTTCATACCACTCCATTAAAACATATTTCAAACTTTCTTCATTTTTCTTTACAATCAAACCCTCTATTCTCCATACAATTTTACTAATCACAATACCTACATATAAATTTTACTTCCTTTAATTTTAACAAACCCAAAATTTACACAATTAATTAATCACAAAAAAAAAAAAAAAATCACATGACAAAAAAGAAAAGAAAAGAAAATATATGAATGTGAGCTTTTTACAAAGGAAAATGGGAATAAAATTAAAGAAAGGAAAAGAAAATGAAGGAAAATAGAAAGAAAATGAAAGAAAAAAATATAGAGGCCGAAGATAAGGGTATTTTGAAAAAATTATATATTTTAATTTTTTTTATTTTTTTAATAGAAAATTTGATAAAGACCGATTGAATAATCAATTTGTATGACGGAATCAAAAGTGAGGGACTTAATGGCTACTTTTTAAAAATGCAGGAACTAAAAAGTGAGAGACTTAATGGCTACTTTTTAAAAATACAGGGACTAAAGTGTTAATTTTGCTAAACCTCAGAGATTAAATAATATTTTATCCTATTTATAATTGAGTGCCTTGGTCAAAATTGAATTTTCAAATTTTTATAATTTTACCTCATCCTTTAAAAATAAATTATTATACCTCAAACTTTTAAAGTAATTTATAATTATATACTTTGGACAAAATTGCTACTTTAAACTTTTTTTTTCTTTCCTTGTTGCATTTGACATGGATAAAAATATAAATGATATATTACTATTTAATCCCTTATTATATTTAGTATAATTAAACTCATCATTCTTTTTTTTAAAACTAAATAAACATTCCATCACATTTATTTTTATTAACAAAATAATCTTTTGTAATTCAAAACAATTTTAGCAGTTGAGAACATATTTAATAGTAAAAATATTAAAATACTCTTGATTTAAATAAAATAAATTCAAATTGATTAGTAGAATTTTTTTTTTTCCATTTTGTCTAATTAGATACAAAATTAATTTTGATACATAATTAAGATAGTTTTTTTTTTTAGCTCAATGAAACTTAATTTTTCTTTTATATATATATATATATATATTCTAATAATATAAAAAATTATGTTTTAAGAAAAAACTATATATGCATTTCAAAATAATTAAAACGAAAGATTATACATCTTTTTATAGTGTATAATCTTTTTTTATATATAATAAAAATATATTTTTTATTATTTGAAATATATAGTATAATTTTTAATTTTTTAGAAAAAATAGGTGAAAAAATTAAAAAACTAATATTTAATTTGAGTTTTTATTCAATAAATAAATAAATAAATAAGAGACTATAGTATATTAGATTTTATAACCACGTAATATATATAAGGATATTTTTTCATTCACATAATAAAAAATTTTATATTAGTTATTTTATTTGGAAGAACTATTTTATTAATAAAAATAAATGTTAGAGACCATTTAATTTATTTTTTAAAAATGAGAGATGAACTTATTAATTACATTAAATATGAGAGAGTAAATAATAATATATCATATGCCATCAGGAGAGAAAATTTAAAAGACTTATTTTGATTAAGGGATATAATTGTAAATAACTTTATAAGTTCGAGATGTAATAATTTATTTTCAATATAATTATAAAAAGACAAAAAAAGAATCAGGGCATTTTAAGTTAATAGGCCTTATTTTAAAGAATATAAAAAAGAAGAAGTTAAATTTGGTTAATGCTGGTCATATATATGATTATCTTGCAATAGAAGATCTGAGGAAATTTTCAAGAAATGGCAAAATTAAAACAATATGAGGAGTCACCAACTATTTTTATTTTAAAGGTATATATAATAAAATTTTATTTGATTTTATTTCCTTAAAAAAATTAAATCAAAAATTAAATACGATTTCGTAACAAGTGTTAGAATCCAATTCCATAACACATTTAGAAAATTTTTCTAAAAAATTATAGACAAATGGCATAATTACAAATATCACATTTTCACATACTCCATCAGAAATGTAAAGGGTAACCATGAAGAAATGGTATTTATGTAAAATTGTATATAGTTGTGGACTCCAAAGTTGTTGTATTTGGCACATCATATGAAGCATTTTGTTTACATCAAGATTCATTAAGATGGTTTTCTTGTTGAATATTGTGTTAGTATGGTGAGACTCTTTTAGGGGTGAAAGTTAAATAAAAATTAATGCTACAAAAAATATTTTTTCATTTGCGAAATTCTTTGCTAAATGAATTGCTCTCATTAAAAATTTTCTCTCCCACATTTCTCCCTACAAGTGTTATTTTATATGACACATTAAATAGTCACTTCTCTCATTATCCTATCTATTTTGCATTTTTAATATTTTTTATGATATATTACCGAATTTTATCTCATCAAAACTTTCACAATCAAACCTATGAAATTGTAACAAAAAAAATATGATCTACAAGGATTTACAACAAATTTTCTTAATTGATGCATCTGAATTAACAAATGATTTTATGATTTTTGGACTACTAGTTTGTTTATAATTGAATAGAGATTATGGTAATTATGTTGATTTAGTTAAATAGTCAAATGAACTATCTAATAAATATATATGATTTTCATAAGTTTCACAATTAATTTTGCTCCAATATCCCAAATTTTTTAAATTTAAATTATTAGATAATATAATATATTCATATTCTTAATTTAATAACATTATTCTTTTTCTAATATATAGCTAGTATGGTGAATATAATATGTAATATAATAAATTAGTTACAATAAAAAAATTGTGACTTAAATAATTCACAATTAGTTTTTATCAAATTTTTTTCATGAGAAAATTATGAAATGTTGATAAAAAAAACTCTGATAAATAATGCTACAATTGTTTATCAATAAATGTGGTCAAAGAAATTTAGGTGGGAAACATTAGGAAAATTAATAGTTATAAGTACATTCTTATACTACAATTTATAATTGAAAAAGAAATATAAGTTTGAGATTATTTATTATAATTATTATTTTTAAACAAAGAAACGCTTTCATTCAAGTACTATTAAAATACAAAACATCGTCCTAGGATTAGGATTTGGTTAATCCTAAATCTCTTTGTGGCGCTTAGACTTCCATCCATTTAGGTCAGTTTTGTTTCTAATGTCATGTAATATGCCAATTATTAATACTAATAAAGAGACTTATTTGAATATGACCAACCTGTTAATTAATTAGGAAAGTCATATGGCATAATCTTCTCTATATCGTAACCTCTAATCAAGGAGATACGCGCACTATAAATCTCATGCCTTATAGTGTCCATAAAACTCATTTCCTATGGAGACAACGTACTTCTCTTTCCTAATTATAAAGTCCGCCTCCTAGTTAACACTAAAGTAACTCACTTAAGCCATAACTAAATGGCCGATAACTGGGCTCAGGGATGGTGGAGAGCATACACCACAATACTCCTACCTATATATGTAATATCAGCAACCTTGAATATGCAGGAGGAGAAACTCTTAGGTCCCCTCATAATTTCTTCAATATAACTCGAAATGACTTCATATTTGATATGACACCATTATAAGGTATCACACTAGAGTAGCTCACTTAAGCCATAACTCAATGGCCAACAACTGGGCTCAGTGATAGTAGAGAGCATACACCACAATACCCCTACCTATATATGCAATATCAACAACCTTGACTATGCATGAGGAGAAACTCCTATGTGTCCTTATAACTTCTTCAATATAACTGGGAATGACTCCAAATCTAATATGACACTATTATAAAGTATATAAAAGCCTTCCATAAGATATTAGATTAAATGCACAGATAGATTATGAGAATTGGCTAAGCTATCATGCCACTGGGTCAATCAATTCTGCTTGCACTGTTAAAACTCTTCATATTCATCAAATTGCAATCCAAATCATATTTATATTACAATTACATCCTTATGGGGCCCTCCGTTACATTCTCCCCACTTCAACAATCGATGACCCCGTCGATTAACTTCAAAGATTATGTATTGTAAATTTGTTTCTTGAGATGTCTACCCGAGATTCTTCTTCTTAGCTTTTGGTTCACCACTTTGCTCCACTCCAAATACAACTCGCAAAATATCATAACAACAAAACAATAATAGCAATGAAATATTCATTAGCAATATTAGAATGGAATAAATTTAATTTTAGCATGGACAAGTTGCACTTTTTTTTGGTCAGTGTCAATCACGCAATATAAACATAAATTAATTTTATATCTAATATAATACAAAGACATATCATGAATTAAAAAAAAATATAAAGCATCAATAATAAAAGAAGGGAAGACATTTTCCCACAACATGACATCTAACACAGAACATGAACATCTCTGAAAACAAATTTCATCCCTCACTTACTCATCATATCCTTTAGAAAAGAGTAAAGCATCTCTCACTTACTCATCATCTCCCTTAGAAAAGAGCAGAGCATCTCTACATGGTCAAACTACAAATCTCTTGTCTCAGCAACTAGCTCATCATTTCTCCCTTAAAAAATATGCATGTTTAAACTACTCATCATCTCTCTTAAAAAAGAGCAGACGATCTTTTGTCTCAATAACTAGTTGCGGAGATGATATAAGCTTAACATAAGAGAGTAGCAGATGATCTCATCATGCTAAAAATTCTGCATGCACAAAATACTCATCATCTCTCTTAAAAAGAGGAGATCATCTCTGCATGCTCAAACTACTCATCATGATCTCTGTGATCTTTGCATGCTCAAACTACTCACCATCTGCATGCTCTTCTATATACTCAAACTATTCACCATCTCTCTTAAAAAATAGCAAATGATCTTTATATGTTCAAACTGCGGATCTTTTGTTAACAAAAACAAATATCTTCTTAACAAAAAAGAGCAGATTATCTCCGCATATCTTAACGGATCTCTTCTTAACAAAAAAGAGCAGACAATCTTTGCATACTCAAACTTCTGAATGCTCAAACTGCTCATCATCTCTCCTAAAAAGAGCAGATGATCATCTCTGCATGCTCAAATTGTGGATTAGTTGTCTCAGCAAGATGCAGTTGTGTATGTTGATCTGTTGTTTCAGCAACTAGTCTTTGCAGCTGGCTTAACAAAAAAGAGTAGATGATCTCTGCATGCTCAAACTACGGATCAGTTGTCTCAGCATGATGCAGCTGTACATGTAGATATATTGTCTTAGCAACTAGTCTTTGCAGCTAGCTTAACAGCTTCCCAGCAACTAAGCGGATAATCAGTCTTTGCAAGTCGCTTAGCATCGTCTCAACCTCCACAACTAAGTGGCTTTCAGCAACTAAATAAACTGTCTCAAGTGACATCTTAACAATCGTCTCAGTTACTAATGGGCTTTTCGGTTGATCTTTGCAGCTAAAGGGAGGCCATGAAATTGGTCCTTAATTTCTTCTTCAATCTTTGTCAAAATAGTGTCAATAATTATACCATCCAATACCATAATTTTTTTTTTTTCAATATGTGCCCTAACTATTGCCGAAATATAACTATCCAATTCACGCATAATATACTTAATTTTAATTTCTTCATCAATTATTGCCAAAAGAGGACAATTGAATTCATAAATAGAATACACAAAAATCTTCCAACAGGCTTCTTTATTAAGGGGTGAAATGTGAAAAAAGTTTTCTTTGCTCACAATCCTTCTAGTCATATCCTTCCTGCTAGTGACAATAAGGGCAATAATAATTATAAATAAATATAAATATATAGATATATCATAAATAATAAATATATAGGTATGAACTATAAATAATTATTTATTTTGAATTTAAATAAAATTAATATTTTTTAAACATTAATTTTATCAATAAAATTCAAATTATGATTTGTAGTTTTTAAATAATCTCATCTTACTATAAGATTAAAATATTAATTAAATAAGATCAGGATTCATTATATAGAAAAATGCTATTAAATTTAATTATATAAATAATTAATTGAGTATTGAATAAATATTTTATTATTATAAAACATTATACTAAATAAATAATTTAACATAATATAAACTACTAAGTAAAATTATTAAAATGAAATGAGTTTGGACTTGTTCCTGATAAAAGATTAGAAATTTTAATTAGATATTAAATTATTAAATGGGTTCGGTCCCCATATCCGACCCGAACTAAGTTGAACTCCAGGGTTTTGGACGTCCATATAAATACGCACTTTCCCCCCAATTTTCAGAACCCTCTACAATCAAGTTCTCGAGCGGCACTGCATCTTCAACCACAGTCATGGGCCACTCCAACGTTTGGAATTCTCACCCTAAGAACTACGGTCCCGGTTCACGAGCCTGGTATCAAACCGAACCTTTGTATTGTCTTAAGTCCATAGATCTATTTGATTATATATCAATTAAATAAACTATGGTTTAATTGATGATTTGTAATGATTTTAGATGGTTTGTTTATATCGATGAACTTGGTTGCTTAGATGGATTATCAGTTATAGAATTTAATTTAATCTTTTGTGTTTGTTCTCTGTTGTTGGGTTTCTCTAATATGTAAAATAATGCAATTTTTTACTAAAATAATTTAATTTTAAGAAGAACCTATTCTGTAGTTCTATTTTTTTTATTTGCAAAACAGGGTATCAAAGTGTTAGTTTTGGTCTTGGGTTTTCTTCTGTACTAAAATAATTTAATTTTATGAAGGACCTGTTCTGCAGTTCTATTTTTTTTTTTTATTTGCAAAACAAGGTATCAAAGTGTTAGTTTTGGTCTTGGGTTTTCTTCTGTTTGCACTTCTAGCTGTTAAAGCTCTCTCTCTTTTTTTTTTTGTTGGTCCTCATTTTCTCTCTGAGATAGGATTTTAATCTTTTCATGGATAACTTGATCCTTTTCTGGTGTTATTTATTGGCTAATTTCAGATATATTTAAGTTGATTTAGTTTTCAAGTCCAATGATTTTGGCAAAGTGTGCATTTTCTGATATGTTTCTTCAAGTTGCATCATTGTTGTTTATTAAATGTGGGCATTATGAGTTATGAGATGATAGTGGTTGAGATGTTGACCGTCTTTTCATATAGTCTGATTTCTCTGTTTCTGTTTTTGTGTTAAGCCGTGTTTGTGGGAATCCTCATGGGATCATCCGGAAATATGGGCTCATGTGTTGCAGACAGTGCTTCCGTAGCAATGCCAAGGAAATTGGATTCATTAAGGTATGTATAAAATGTCATTTGCATGCTTTGATTGAACTGCAGTTATTCATTGCAACTGAATTTCACTTATTCCCTTGCAGTATCGCTAAAGTATGAAAACATGTTCTAGAAGAGCAGAGGACAAGTATGATCCAAGTAGTGGTTTTTATTTGAGTGAACTTTAAGATAATGTTTCATTTAGTTAATCTATTGTTGAACTTGGATTGATGTTGGTCAAAGTATATTTTGGAATGTCATGATAATATTTTGGAATTACACTTTTATTTAAGGATAGTTACTTTGCATATATCTTCCATGTGCCTTTGGCCTTTATTCTTACCATTTTTTCTATTAATAGACTACGAGTGGGTTTCAATGAACTACCTGCTGGGTTGAATGACTCTATTAGACTTGCAAGTGGTGGCATTATATTGCATTTCCTTGCCACAAAAACTGACTTGGTTAACCACCATTGCTGCTTTAGTACTTGTTAGCTAGTGCTAACGAGCAAAAAGATGTTTTGGAGTTGAAATTAGCTGAAGCATGACCTGATACATTGTACATTTGCCAACTGAGAGATTGAACTTATCTTTTTATGGATTACACTGTGTTCTAATAAATTGCACAGATCATTTATTTAAAAGGCCATAATTTGTTTTGATAATGCAAGTCTAAAGTAAGAATTGCTTGCCCCAACTAAAGAACGTGGAGAGGAAATGAAGAGAGCATCGAGTTTCTTGTCAATTGTACGGTGTATATATCATAATTTCAATTAGAAGATTTAGATCGCTGGGGGCAATTTGACATTTGAAACAGCCAAATTGGGACATTTTCTCTTAATAAGAAATAATGCAAAGAAATTTAAAAGGAAGGTAATTAATGTAATGATTCATGACTTTTTCTTTCATTAGGGTGGTTTTTCATTTTTTAAATATTAAATTGGTATAAATTGGGGAAAGGAAAGGAGGATTGTATTTGTTTTTTGCGTTGAATAACGGAAATCCAAGTTCAATTCATCTCTATCCCTGTACGCTTCTCTCCCTCTATTTTATTATTCCCTTCCACTTTCTACCCCTTTATCACTTGGTACTGACGTTTTCATATCCAATACGGTCTTCGAATAGGTAGTAAAGCAAAGGATACGAGTCAGAAATTAAATTGGAGTTAAATTTGTTATAATTAAATTAATATTATATAATATAAAAAATATTAATTTTATAAATAATTAAATAAAATAATATGAAATAAATTTTGAATAGAACAACTTTTCTTTAACAAATAATATAAAAATAATCTTAAAATTTAAGAAAATAATAAAATAAATATGAAATAAGAATTTTAAAAGTAATAAATTTTTTCATGTTAATAAAAATGATAGATTTAATTTTTAATGCTAAAAAGTTAAATTTATTTTAAAATATGTTTAAATTTTATTATTATTTTATGTCGAAAGGTGGTTATTAAAATTAATTTCATAATATAATTGTTTTAAAAGAAATAATATGTTTTTATATATAACACTAACAACAATTTATGTTTGGTTTTGTTAATACACCCAATGTATCAGGTCAGGGATTGAATCTCAAGAGCAATTTTTATTTTTATTTTTATTTTATTTTATTTTTTATGATAGCTAATTATCTGATTTTGGTTTGCTAGTTATCTGGTTGGTTCAACTAGGTTGATGTCGATTTTAATATAACTGAATAAAAGAATTATATCGGATTAAAAATAAAATTGATTCCCTGTTAATTCGATTCATTCGGTCAATTCGATTCGATTCTTATAATTATGTTTTTTACCCCTTTTTGGGTAAACATGAAATTAAAATATAGATAATATTGCGTATCAAATATATATATATAGATAGATATTATTTATAAAAGATAAATTTGATTTATTTGTATTGAATTGCATAAAAATAAAATGAAATTTTCTTTTATATTGAACTAAAAATATGAAATTTAAAATAAATTTTATAGGATTCATTTATATCAAACATAATTCAAAGTGAAATCA
>CANXYC010223456.1:0-10479 GCA_948193065.1 Aleurites moluccanus | reverse complement strand
TCCAACAAGGATTATATGAATTAAACTTCTTTAATTCATAATCAATTCTCCAATTGAACCTCTCTAACTTAAGTAGATCATGAGCGGTATCTTGCCACACATCATGACCCCCAAGTAATCAGAAATTGCTAATGGTAAGCAAAAACCCTATCACATGGATTACAAGAATCATTACTAAAATGATTTCCTTATAGACGATCTCTAAGTACTAACCACTTTGGCTAAAGATTTCTAGTAATGTTCTCACACAAGAGGCCTTAAGTAAAACCCTCATTCTAACAGGAGTTATGATATCCTTTGTTGACTACTTAAATATCTACGAGTGCGTCAAACTATACTCAATGCCCACCCTTTGAGCAGACCCTTTGGGAGAGCTAGGGATGGAATTAAAGTGTAGATTCTTCATTCTAGATCACTCTTAAGTATCTCCAGTCTAAGGACATTTGCACATTTTCATGCAGAGATATGTCATTAACATTGTTTAGATTTCCATATGACTATCTCCTGCAATCCCTCTGATGTACTTACTACTCCTAGTAAGCATCCACATGCTATACTCAAACATCCCAATGTTAGCATCTTTATGAGATCAAATGATTTGATCAATTAAAATAGTATACGTATGTGCTAGTCTTTTAGAATCAATAATGTTCATTCTCATTCATTCTATGACTAGGGAAATTTAGTTTAAAACATAATTGCACACGATAAGCATCTCACTATCATGATCTCATCATGAATGCCTCTATGCTATGTTTATACCATGGACTTTATTAAATAGTTATACAATATTACTCTAAACAATAATAAGTACTGATTAATAAATAATATCTTTTTATTGATATATTTCTAAAAACATCATTACATTGATTATCTTTAAAGCACCTACACTATCACTAATTGTGTCTCTAAAATTATTTCCCATCATTTTAATGCTTTTAAACCATAAACTGAGAATCAATTCATGCTTAAAAGATGGGGCTTCCTAGGGAATTACAGAAGCTGCATCAAAATACATCCCAATCCAATTCGAGAAGCATCATAATACACTATAAACTTCTCATCCTCCGATGACAATACTAATACTGGAGCACTCACAAGGCAAGATTTCAAAGTCTGAAAACTGCTCTCACATTCATCAGTCCACATATATCTCTCCTGAGTCAACTGAGCAGCAATTCGAGAGAAATTCTTCACAAATCTCCTGTAGTGTCCTGCCAAACTAAGGAAACTACGGATCTCAGAAATACTAGAAGGCTGAGGCCAATTTGCAACTGCTTCATCCTTCTGAGGATCTACCATAATACCCTCCTCACTAATCACATAACCAAGGAAACACAATTCAGTTAGCCAGAACTGGCATTTAGACAACTTAGCATACAGCTGATGCTCACGAAGTGTCTGCAATACTATCCTCGGATGCTCTGTATGCTCCTTCTCACTCCTGGAATTGATAAGGATGTCATCAATGAACACTATGACAAACTTATCCAAGAATGGCCTAAACACCCTATTCATCAAATCCATAAATGCAGAAGGTGTATTAGTCAACCCTAATAGCAACACTAGAAACTCATAATGTCCATAATGGGTCCTGAAAGCAGTCTTAGGTACATCACTGTAATACCTAAAAAAAAAGAATTTTATGCATGTTGTTGAGATGATTGTGAATAAGTTAATGTTTTGAGAATTTTAAAATCTGTATTTAGGAAGGATTTGGTGAGTCAGTTTTCATAATCTTAAAGGAATAATTTGAAAAAGTGTAAAACATAAGAGCTGTAGATTTATGTCTTATCTTTAAATCTATAAAACTTTTTTCTAGAATTTTGTGTGTCTGAGAAGATATGCTTTCTCAACCAGAACTTGTTTAGTTTGCTATTTCTGCAGAAAGTTTGAGAGTGTTTATTTATTCTGAAAATGTTAGGGGCTGAGTGAGTCAAAAGTGTAAACATAAAAAATATTTCTTTATGTGTTATATAGATGACTGTAAAATTTTGATGAGATTGGATAATTGTAGCTCAAGAGAGATCTAAATTTATCAGATCTGTTCGAATAGTATTTGGAGAGTAAAGTCTGGGTGAAATTTAGAAATTCACCATAAATTGTGTAGATTTTCTTTTGACCTAAATTTTGGACATGTTGGACCCCGGAGTATCTATGTTAAGTGACAAAAAGAATGGAGGAGTTTGGATGTCTGTAACTCATTTTCGAGCTGGTTTAGTGCGAGTTAACGAGGAAGGTTTTAAAGCTCGGCATAAATAGCTAGTGCGAGCTGGCTCCTCGACTTTGAGAAGAATAGAGGTTGATCGAGCTGGAGAAGTGGGATTTGCCAAAATGGGATTTGGCAAAGTAACATATGCGAACTAGAGAATTGCCGAAGTAGGATTTGGCGAAGTAAGATTTGCAAAGTGGGAAATTACCGAAGTAGGATTTGGCGAAGTGAGATTTGCGAAGTAGGGAATTGTCGAAGTAGGATTTGGTGAAGTAAGATTTGCAAAGTGGGAAATTGCCGAAATAGGATCTGACGAAGTAAGATTTGAGAAGTGGGAATTACCAAAGTAGGATTTGGCAAAGTGAGATTTGTGAAGTGGGAATTGCCGAAGTAGGATTTGGCGAAGTAAGATTTGCGAAGTGGAAATTGCCGAAGTAGGATTTGACGAAGTGAGATTTGCGAAGTGGGAATTGCCGAAGTAGGATTTGGCGAAGTAAGATTAGCAAAGTGGGAATTACTGATGTGGAAGTTGGTGAAGTGGAGATTGGCGAAGGAGAATTTGGCGAGGTGGATTTGGCGAAGTGGGATTGGCTAAATGGAATTGGCAAAGTGGAATTGGCGAATTGGAATTGGCGAGGTGAAAATTTTGCGAAGTGGGTATTAGTGAGGCAGTAGCCTATTTAAAAGAGAAACAGTAGCTATTTTCTCACGATATCTTTCTTCTTTTCTTTCTCTCTTCTTCATTTCTTCTCCTATATCTCTCCAATTTGTTATGTTGGTTATCTAATGAATTGATACTCAAAATTAATGCATTAAATCATTAAGTTATCATATTCAAAGGTTTTGATCATCATTTCAAACTGAGATCCTTCAAGAACTCATTGTTGGGGAAAATAAGGTGATTTTCTCCAAACTTCATTTTCTTTTTAGATTAAGATTTTTGGTAGTTAGAATAAATATTATGACTTGTATAGAACCTATTATGAGCATTTAAGGCTATTAATTTTGGTTTATATGGAAGATACCAGAATCTATGAATTTTGATGAACTATATGAATAGTAATTATGTTTAAATTTCAGATTTTCTTTAAGAGATGAATTAAATTGATATTAGGAAACAATAATAGAGACTATAAGATGGTTTAAATTATAAGGAACCATATTATGTACTATTAATTGAGGAAACCCTAATTTTGAGTGTTGGGGAAATTATTGTAGGAGAAGAGCATTCAAGGGAATAGAGGAGATTATTTAATGTACAAGTAATTGAGGAAAATACAAGAATAAATTGCTTTGAGGTAAGTATGAACATTTCATATACATATGGCTTCTTTGAAATGGATTGTCCAATCCTTCTTAATGTCCACATAAATGATTCACATGTTATGAAACATTGTATTATTGATCTATTAAATGAAATTCCCATGATGTTCTCAAATGAATGATAAATTGTTCCATGTAATCATTTTATATGTTGTAAATGACTTGGTCATTCTTCCTTGTACCAAGCTCATATGAAACCTATTTGTTAACTTGAATGATTTCATGTTTTTATATTGATGGTCTTGTGACCAATGTGATTCTTGTGAAATTCAAGCTATATGACCCATGATATGTATGTGGATATAACGCTCTTCCCAATGAGAGTAAATTCATTAGTCCATTATGCACTTTGGGAACCTAGCTGATAGGGTTTTTATCAGCATTCCACCTAAAGGGGACCATGAGCTCTAGGCATATGCCTGGCCAAGCATATGTTTTGCGATAAGGTAGCAAGGTCTACTGATGCGCTCTGTTGTGATAAGGTAGCAAGGCTACTGATGCACTGTGCAGTTCTATCATATGATTTGACAATGTTATTCGATTGTGAGCACTTATATTCTTGTAAGCATAACCTTATGATATTTTCTTATCCATGTTCCTTTGGATTGACCTTTACATTGCATGTTCATATCTTACTGAGTTGAAGGCTCACTCCTTTTCTGTGGATTTTAGGTGATAGTATAGCTTGAGAGGGAGCTAATATAGAAGACAGAGCTTCTTGATTCATTCCTCCAAGAAGACTCTATGTAATTATTTTGATATGTATTCATTAAATTGTATCATGGTATTGTATGTATGTGGAGTATACTCTAGAGCTCTGTAGTTAGATGTTAAGAATGATATTATTTTAATGTCTGAATTGTTACAATGTGGGCTACCCTTGTTCCTTATTGATGTGGGATGTATCTTTGGATCAGTAAGGAATAAGAGGAAATCATATAATGATAAATATAAATGTATGAATTATGATTGCATGAATTATAGAAATGAGTATTTATGATGATAACTATATAAAATATGGATATATATTGTGTATGAGATCCAGGATATGAATGTTCTACGGGTTTATGGTGGCCTTAAGCCTACCCTTATCCTAGGACCGTCGCAGCACTGGACATGGGCTGTGATAAAGGTGGTATTAGAGCCATAGGTTTATAATCCTTAAGATAGAAGATAGATAGATGTGCATTATCCCTAGTATAATTGTTGATTAAAATAAATACGGTGCATAGGATACTTGTCACATCAATATTGTGTATTCCTTTGGTATAGATCTGCATTAATCTTGTGTTTTAAGTCTAAGTTTGCTTTGTTTCTTTTATCAGTATTGAGATGCCTCCATAACATGGTAGAGGACAAGGTCGAGGTCGTCCTAGGCGAGATTTGCCTTCTGAAGAAGGTTCTGTGGGTGGAAATGGAGGAGATGAGGTTCCTCCTATGCCACTAGTAGATATGGCTAATATGGCTCAACAATTAGAACAGCTGCAAAGGAACTATACAATGATAGTTGAGTTCATTACTCAGTAAAGACAACAGCAGATACCTCCCGTACATGCTCCAAAAATTCCTACTCCTCCAGTAGTTCCACCACCCACTGTACGTCAAGAGGAAGAGGTATCATTTGAGAGATTTCTTAAGCTTAAGCCCTCAGAGTATAGAGGTGAGGTGGATCCTACAGATTTCCCAGAAGAAATCGAAGAGAAAGTGTAGATTCTGCGAATTCCCGATAGAAGAGCTATAGAGTTTGTGGGGTATTTGATGAAAGCTAAGGCCAAGATTGGTTCAAGAGAAGTATTTCTGGTATGCTTCGGGGAAATGAAGATCTTTCTTGGGAGAGATTCAAGGAATTGGTGATGAATGACTTTCTTCCAGAGAGTGTGAAAGAAGTTAAGTCTATAGAATTTGAGAGATTAGATCATACACCTGGTATGAGTGTTTTAGAGTACGCCAGGAAGTTCAGTCAGTTAAGTAAATTTGCTCCAGCTTTGATGCCTACAGAAGCGGCACGGATTCAGGGTTTCATAGAGGATTAGTGGATCCACTATTTATACTCTTAGCTACTCTTGAGTTTGACTCTTACTCTAAGCTGGTGGACAAGGCTAGAGTAATTGAGAATAGAAAGATGGAAGCTAGATTAGAAAGAGCTGAGAAGAAGAAAATTAAAACAGGTAGTTCTTATAAACAAGAAAGTAGGATGAAAAGTATAGGAATGACTCATCAGTCAACTTCTAGGAGTGGGTATAGAGGACCTTCAGAGAGACCACAACAGAGTCGAACTACCCCTGGTCCCACTTCTCAGATGAGCCATGGTTCAACTAGCTTTGCACCATCCAGGACTTCTAGACCCTTGTGTTCTACATGTGGTAAATTTCATAATGGCCCTTGTCATTATGCGATAGGAGCATGCTTTAGGTATGGACAGCAAGGTCATTTACTCAAGAATTATCTACAACCATCCTTTGGAGATAGACCTCAGGCTTTTCAAACCATAATTCAGATGAATAGGGAGAGGAGTATTAGTTAGCAACCAGGTGCAGGCTGAGGCATTTTGGGCAGGACTTTAGAGGCTAGCAGAGGGTCAAGTCAGCATGTGGCTCAAGCTTCGAGGTCAATTCCCATGGGTAAAGGTAGAGGCAGAGTATTTGCTCTAGCACAGCATGAGACCCAAGCATCTAACACGGTTGTTACAGGTATTCTTTCGATCCAAGCTTTGAATGCTATAGTGTTGTTTGATTAAGGAGCTACGCATTCTTTTGTGTCGTCATATTTTGCTAAGAAATTGCATGTGCCCTATGAGTTGCTTGAAACTGTGTTGATTATTTCTACTCCTTTAGAGGAAGAGATTGAAGTTCAAAAATTTTATCCATCATGTGTGATTAGCATAGGTGGCAAGAACTTGAATGTAGATTTGATTGAATTGCCTGTGTTGGAATTTGATTTGATTTTGGGCATGGACTGATTGTCCAAGCACTATGCTACTATAGATTGCAATGGGAAGAAGTTAGTCTTCAAGTCACCTTCGGGTGAGGAGTTTGAATTCCAAGGAAAATGGAGCGAAGCACCATACAATGTGATATCTGCCATTGGGGCAAAAAGGTTGTTAAGAAAGGGTTGCCAAGGGTATTTGGTTTATGTCCGGAATACTTGCAGAAAGTGAAAGACATGGAGCAGATTCCAATAGTTAGTGAGTTTCCGGACGTATTTACTGAAGAAGTACTAGGGTTGCCACCGGATAGAGAGATAGAGTTCGGTAACGAGTTGCTACCTAGCACGAGTCCGATTTCTATTCCTCCCTACCATATGGCACCGGTTAAGTTGAAAGAATTGAAAGTCCAATTGTAGGATATGCTTGACAAGGGATTCATTAGACCAAGTAGTTCACCATGGGGTGCACCTGTACTCTTTGTGAAGAAGAAAGATGGCTCTATGAGATTGTATATCGACTATAGGCAGCTTAACAAGGTTACCATCAAGAACAAGTATCCTTTACCAAGAATAGATGATTTGTTTGACTAGTTGCAAGGTTCTATCATTTCTCCAAGATAGATTTGAGGTTGAGTTATCATCATTTGAGAATTCGGAATGAGGATATATCGAAGATGGCTTTTTGGACTAGATATGGACACTATGAGTTCTTAGTGTTGCCATTTGGATTGACTAATGCACCAGCGCATTCATGGACTTGATGAATAGGGTGTTCAGGTCATTTCTGGACAAGTTTGTCATTGTATTCATTGATGACATCCTTATATATTAGAGGAGTAAGGAAGAGCATGAAGAACATCTTCGGATTGTATTGCAAACCTTGAGGAAGCATAAGTTGTTTGCCAAGTTTTCCAAGTGTGAGTTTTGGCTCGATAGTGTTTGTTTCCTTGGGTATGTGGTGAGTAAAGAAGGACTTAAAGTTGATCCGAAGAAAGTGGATGCAATCCTTAACTAGACCAGACCTATAAATGTTTCTGAAGTTAGAAGTTTATTGGGTTTGGCAGGGTATTATATGAGGTTTGTGCAAGATTTTTCTAAGATTGCAGTACCTTTGACCAAGCTTACTCAGAATCAAGTGAAATTCCAATGGACGGATGCTTACGAAGAGAGTTTCCACAAGTTGAAGACTTGTCTCACCATGGCACCTGTCTTAGCTTTGTCGTCTGGTGAAGAAGGGTATACGGTGTATTGTGATTCATCGAGAATAGGGCTTGGTTGTGTGCTTATGCAGCATAGTAAGATGATAGCCTATGCTTCTAGACAATTAAGGAAGCATGAGATGAATTACCCTATGTATGATCTTGAGATGGTTGCAGTTGTATTGCATTAAAGATATGAAGACACTACCTGTATGGAGAGAAGTGTGAGATCTTCACAGATCATAAGAGCTTGAAATATATATTTCAGTAGAAAGATCTTAACCTTAGGCAGAGAAGGTGGGTTGAATTGCTTAAGGATTATGACTATGAAATATTGTACCATCCAGGAAAAGCTAATGTGGTGGCGGATGCTTTGAGTAAAAAATCTTCTGGAAGTTTAGCCCATATCCAAGTTAGTAGGAGATCTCTAGTGAGAGAAGTGCATAGTTTGCATGATATGGGAATTAGATTGGATCTATCAGATGTGGGTGTGCTTCTGGCTTATTTTCAAGTTAAACTAGTACTTATTGATTAGATAAGAGAAGCGTAAGATAAGGATTCTCAATTGTAAAGCTAAAGAACGATGTGGGAACAGAGAGAGCTTCAGGCTTTGCTATAATTGATGGTGTACTAAGACTGGGCAGTAGATTATGTGTTTCAGCTGTGGATGGATTGAGGGATGTGATTCTCAAGGAAGCTCATTATTCTAATTACAGTGTGCATCTAGGTGCAACAAAGATGTACTATGACATCAAGAGTTTTTATTGGTGGAGTGGAATGAAAAGAGATGCACAGAATATGTAGCTAAATGTCTAACTTGTCAGCAAGTTAAGTTCGAGCATTAAAAGCCTTCAGAATTACTTCAACAGTTGCCATTGCCAAAATGGAAATGGGAGAGAGTGACTATGGATTTTGTGGTTGGATTGCCAAGGACTTCAAGAGGCCATGATTCAATATGGGTTGTTATTAATAGATTAACCAAGTCAACTCACTTCTTACCAGTCAAGATGACTTATACGGCTTCTCAGTATGCACAGATTTATGTCTATGAGATTGTCAAACTGCATGGAGTTCCAGTTTCGATCATCTCAGATAGAGGTACTCAGTTCACCTCGAGATTTTGGTAGAAATTATAAGAGTGCTTGGGTACACAACTTGATTTCAGCATAGCATTTCATCCGCAAACAGATGGGCAATTAGAGAAGACCATCCAAACTCTAGAAGACATGCTGAGGATGTGCATTCTAGACTTTGGAGGAAATTGGGATACTCATTTGCCGTTAATAGAATTTTCCTATAATAACAGCTATCATTCCAGGATCCAAATGTCCCCTTATGAAGCTTTGTATGGCAAGAAATGTAGATCACCCTTTTATTAGGATGAGGTTGGAGAAAAGTATATCAAAGGACCAGAATTGATAAGATATATGGAAGAAAAGATTCCATTGATCCTAGAGAGATTAAAGATAGCTTTCAGTCATCAAAAGAGTTATGCTTATCCAAACAGAAAAGACCTTCAGTTTTCCATTGGAGATCTAGTATTTTTAAAGATCTCACTAATGAAAGGAGTTCTACGGTTTGGCAAGAGAGGCAAACTATCTCTATGATTTATCAAACCATTTGAGATTTTAGATAAGGTGGGAGAGGTTTCATAAAGGTTAGCCTTGCCATCAAATTTAGACCATGTGCATCTAGTATTCCATGTGTCAATGCTTCGAAAGTATGTGGCAGATTCTTCTCATATACTGCAAATTTAAGCAGTAGATCTTCAGCAAGACCTGACCTATAAAGAGGTTCTTATGGTAATTATTGATAAAATGATCAAAAGGTTAAGGAACAAAGAGATAGAGATGGTTAAGGTTTTATGGAAGAATCAAGATATGGAATAGTGCACTTAGGAAAGTAAGCAAGCTATGCGAACTAAGTATCCCCACCTATTCCAAGTTTAAGATAAGTTCTTTAAAATTTGAGGATGAATTTATTTAAGGGGGGAAGAATGTAATACCTAGACAAAAAAATTTTGTATATATACATATTGTTGAGATGATTATGAATAAGTTAATGTTTTGAGAATTTCAGAATCTATATTCAGGAAGGATCTGGTGAGTCAGTTTTCATGATCTTAAAGGAATAATTTGGAAAAGTGTAAAACGTAAGAGTTATAGATTTATGTCTTATCTTTAAGTCTCTAGAGCTGTTTTCTAGAATTTTGTGTGGGGGAGAAGATATGCTTTCTCCACCAGAACTTGTTTTCGCTATTTCTACAGAAAGTTTGAGAGTTTTTATTTTTTCTAAAAATGTTAGGGGCTGAGTGAGTCAAAAGTGTAAACATGAAAAATATTTCTTTATATGTTATATAGATGACTATAAAATTTTGATGAGATTGGATAATTGTAGCTCAAGAGAGATCTAAATTTATCAGATCTGTTCGAATAGTATTTGGAGAGTAAAGTCTGAGTTAAATTTAGAAATTCACCATAAATTGTGTAGATTTTCTTTTGACTTGAATTTTGGACATGTTGGATCCCAGAGTGTCTATGTTAAGTGACAAAAAGAATGGAGGAGTTTGGATGTCTGTATCTCATTTGCGAGCTAGTTTAGTGCGAGTTAACGAGAAAGGTTTTCCAGCGGCATAAATAGTTAGTGCGAGCTGGCTCCTCGACTTCGAGAAGGATAAAGTGTAACACCTTAGCCTAAACCCTAATAGGGACCTTTAGGGAAATAATTTTTCCTTTCTTATTGATGTGTTAAATTATGTGTGAATGCATGGAATATATGTATATGCATGTTATATGACCTAATTTTTAGGCCTAGAATTGA
>CANXYC010223394.1:0-41426 GCA_948193065.1 Aleurites moluccanus | reverse complement strand
GGTTAGCTAGATTGCAACCTACTCATCTAACCATCCAATTTAAAGTCATTTGATCCAACGGTCGAATTTAATCAAGCCTAAACTAATACCATATGGTTGCACACACTTGATAACTCTATATTATAAAGGAAATGACCAAATGACCCTTAGTGCAACCGAAACACCGAAATCGCATAACGTGTCGATACCGATTTTTCGACTGGGTTTATTTCTTAACTAATTCTCAAATAATTAAAATAAGGCCATTTTCAAGTCTTTAAATCATTTTCTCCTTTTAAATATGATATTTATTCCATAAAATTCTGACGGGCGAAAAATTACCATTTTGCCCCCAATTCATCAAAAACTCAATATTTGCCAATTAAGTCCTAGCAGCCTCTAAACCATTTCTATGCCTAGAACTAATTTAAATAACATGCATAAATATTAATTCCATGCATAAATTCATATTAACATCATAATATAAAGAACACAAAATTCTCCCCCCAAAGATCTCAATTAAGGATAGATTAAAACTAAGTTGAGGTGTTACATCATCATTGTCATCAAATTTTTGATATGTACCCATTTCTACAATTGGATTGGTCTCATTAGAAGCAATCCGGATTCTCTATCCCATTTGGTGTCCTATCCCCTGTCTCATGCACCTATTTATACGTCATTTCGTTTATGAAAAAATATTGGCTACTAAAACACTTTAAAAAAAATAATGTGGCACATAAATAGGTGTATAGGATAGGAAATAAAATATCAAATGGGATAGAGAATCTAGATTGCACTAGTAGTGGCTTCTTTCACAGTTTCTCCTGTGTCATAATTTGTCTGTGAATTTTATTTACCTGATTCACTTTTTGTCTTACCTCTATTAGGAGTTTCTCTTTTCCTCTCTTTAGCTTTAGCCTTTATCTTATTCAAATTTTTAATTTTATCCCTTGCTTTTATGAGCATTTTATTGTAGATATCAGAACCAAAATCTACATTAACAACACATTTTTCCTCTTAAATTTTACTAGTATAATCTAAAAAAATTAAAATTGAAATGAAATTTGAATCATCTATGGCAGAATTGTTGTTACCCTCTTTTGGATCATTTTAGGCAAAATTATTGCCCTTAGTTGCATCCCCAATCAAATTTTCATTCACATTAGTATCATTGTCATTGTTTCTAGATGCATTAAACTGACAAGTTAACTTTTCACTTCCATTATGAGGTAAATTATTATTTTCTGTCATATTAAAATCCCTGCATAAATTCTCATTTGTTTTCTCATTCACTCTATTAGTATTAACATTTTTTCTTTGCATTAATAACATAAATTTTTCAACATTAATATCTCCATCAACTTCATCATTGTTACTTTCATCTAACTTCTCACCATCAAGCATAAACAAGGCTAGTAATTTCAAATATTTGCTTTGAGTAACTCAAATTTGTGGTAGATATTACTTGTAAGGAATTAAAGGGATTTTAGGCGCAGTGGAAAATAAAATTTTTAATTCCTTTAGGATCTTATGTAGATTAAAATCAATTTCTTATAGAAAATGATTAAGAGTTTTACCTTTTCTTTGAATTTTGATTTGAATCACCTTATTATTTGATCTCTAAGATGGGTTGTAGTAATTCACAATCTTTCCAAAACCTCTATGGAAAGCACCAAAGTATCCACGCGAAGATCAAAAACAGAAAGAGAAGGACGAAACCTTTTATGTGCTAGACTAGGATTCGGCCTTGGTGTTCTTAATATCTAGGGTAGCTGAATTCTCCTTATTGTATTTAAGGGAATTTTGGCTACTGCTAGGTTAAGAGGAGGAGATTCTATTGCATATTATGATCATATTATATTTATAGGCACCTTAGGTTAATTAGGTCTTAATTGACGGCTTAGATTAAATCAATGAGGTTAATGACTATTATGCCATTAATGAAAATCAAACACATTCCTTTGACTTTTGACTTATTAAGTCCATAGTCAACATAATCTAATAGGCCCTATTTAATTAAATACATCTTATGTAAATAATTAAATTAGCTAATTAATTTAATCATATTAAATTATTTCAAAATACCTTAATTTAATATGAACTTAATCCTATTAAATTCATTATTTAATTAACTATTTTACTTACTTTTTGAATTTTTTCAATGCATGTGACTTAATAAGTTTTCTAATTAAATGGCAACTTAAATCCTTAATTATTTCCTTAAATTAATTTAGAAAAGTCTCAATTGGATTTCCTATTTCCAAAATAGGAAAGTTTCATAAAAGGTAATATACTCTGGCCAGAGATTTCCAGTAATGATTTCTTACAAGAGGCTTTAGGTAAAACTCTCATTCTAATAGGAGTTATGAATTCTTTTATCGATTGCTTAAATGTCTACGAGTACCTTTAACTATACCCAATGACTGCCCTATAAGCAGACCCTTTAGGAGAGCAAGGTACGGAATCAAAGCATAGCCTCTTCATTCTAGATCACTCTTAAATATCTTAAGTTCAAGGACATTTTCACATTGCCATGCTAAGATGTATCTTTAACAAGGTTTAGAATTCCATATGATAATCTCAGGCGATCACTCAATGTACTTACTACTTCTAGTAAGCATCCACATGTTATACTTAGACATCTCAATGTCTGCATCTCTATGAGATCAAATGATTTGATAAAACCAAATAGTTTACAAAAGTGCTAATCTTTTCGAATTAATAATGTCCCATCTTATTGATTCTATGACTATAGATATTTTAGGTAAAACATAATTACACATGATAAGCATCTCACTATCATGATCACATCATGAATTCCTTCATGCTATGTTTACACCATGGACTTTATTAAGTAGTTATACGATTTTATTCTTAACACAAATAAGTCACTGGTTAATAAAGAATACCTTTTATTAATATTATCTAAAATTATTATTATAATGATTGTCTTTAGAGCACCTATACTAATAATCTCCCACTTGCTCTAAAGCCAATCGCTTTTGTATCTAATATCATAGGCTAGTACATGACTGTCATACTTCTTATGGGCCAGTGGCTTTGTAAGCAGATCAACTATTTTCTGATTAGTAAAAACTCTATCTGTACATCATTTCTGCCAATGATTTCCCTGATCAAGTGGTAATGTTGCATTACGTGTTTGGATCTTTGATGAGACCATGGCTCCTTTGCTTGTGCAATGGCACCATTGTTATCACAATACAACGTTATTGGATCAACAATGCTAGGAACCACATCAAGTTTTGTGATGAATTTCTTGATCCACACGGCTTCCTTTGTCGCCACTAAGACTGCAATATACTCGGCTTCGGTAGTAGAATCAACAATTGTTTCTTGCTTTGCACTCCTCCAACTTACAACACCACCGTTTAGAACGAAAACAAATCCAGATTGTGATTTACAATCATTCATATCGATTTGGAAACTAGCATCAATATACTTGTTTACCTTAAGTTCTCATTCTCCATAGACCAAGAACACATCTTTAGTTCTTCTCAAGTACTTAAGAATATTCTTGATTGCAATCCAGTGACCATCACCTGGATTGGACTGATATTTGCTCATGACACTCAGAGCATATGATACATTAGGCCTATTACATAGTATAGCACATATGATAGATCCTATTGTTGAATCATAAGGAATCTTACTCAGTCTCTCTCTTTCTTCTTTTGTCTTTGAACACATTTCCTTAGTAAAAGATATGCAATGGGTCATTGGTATGAACCCCTTTTTCGATGACTCCATATTAAACCGCTTTAGCACTTTGTCTATGTATATACCTTGCGAAAGACCTAACAACCTTTTAGATCTATCTCTATAGATTTTAATTCCCAAAATATAGGTTGCATCGCCAAGGTCTTTTATGGAGAAGTTATTAGATAACCAAATCTTAACTCCTTGTAATACTGGAATATCATTTCCTATTATTAATATGTCATCTACATATAATACTAAGAAAACCACTGCACTCCCATTAACCTTCTTGAAGACACCAGGTTCATCCTCATTTTGTGAAAAACCAAACTCTTTGATTGTTTCATTAAATTGGATGTTCCAACTCCTACAAGCTTGTTTTAATCCATAAATGGATCTTTGCAGCTTGCATACCTTATTTTCATCATTAGATGTGAAACTCTCAAGTTGTGTCATGTACACATCCTCAGTCAGATTTCCATTTAGGAAAGCTGTTTTCACATCCATTTTCCAAATCTAATAATCATAATGAGTTGCAATGGCTAGGAGTATTTTGATGGATTTAAACATAGCTACAAAAGAAAAGGTTTCGTTATAGTCAATTCCTTGTCTTTGACGATATTCTTTAGCTACTAATCTAGCTTTATGGGTAATCACATTACCCTCCATGTTAGTTTTCTTCTTAAAGACCCATTTGCACCCAATGGGTTTTATCCTTTTAGGTGGATAGACCAAAGTCCATACTTTGTTGTCGTACATGGATTTCATCTCTGATTTCATGGCTTTAAGCCATTTATCATATTTTGAACTATTCAGAGCTACTTCGTAGGTAGAGGGTTCTTCATCATTCTCAATGATTAGAACTTCATTATATTCATCTAAGAGATACCCATATCTCTCTGGAACATTACGAACTGTTGTAGACCTACGAACTTCTTATGTCTCAAGAGGTATAACCGTTACTTTATCTGTATGAATAATAGGTTCGGGCTCAATCAGCTGATTAATGTCTAATTGTGGTTCTTGAACTTCCCGAAGATCAATTCTACTCCTGCTGTCCTCTTTTAGAAGAAACTCCTTTTCTAAAAAGACAACATGCTTTGAAACGAATACTTTCTGTTCTGAAGGATGGTAGAAATAATATCCAACAATTTCTTTTGGATATCCCACAAACAAACATCTATTAGACTTAGCATCCAGCTTATCTTATAATGTACGCTTCATATAAGCAGGACAACCCCAAACTTTCATGAATGAATATAAGGGTCTCTTGTTATGCCTTATCTCATATGATGTAACTTCAATTGATTTAGATAGGACTCTATTTCGAACATAAACAGTAATCTTAAGTGAGTATCCCCAAAAGGATTTATAAAGATGTACAAAACTCATTATGGACCTAACCATTTCTAATAAGGTTCAATTCCTCCTCTCAGATACTTCATTGTGTTGTGGTGTATATGGAGGTGTCCACTGAGATAATATCTCATTATCTCTTAGATAACTTTGGAACTATTGACTTAAGTATTCACCACCTCTATCCGATCTAAGTATTTTAATACTTTTGCTGAGTTGTTTCTTTACTTCATTCTTAAACTCTTTGAACTTTTCAAAAGCTTTAGATTTGTACTTCATAAGATACAAACACTCATATCATGAGTGATCATCAATAAAGGTGATGAAGTAGGAATATCCATCTCTAGTGTGTATTGACATTGGACCACATACATCACTATGTATTAAATCCAATAGTCTAACAGCTCGCTTATATTTTCCAGTAAAAGGTAGCTTAGTCATCTTGCCTAATAAACATGATTCACATATGTCATATGATTCATAATCAAAAACTTAGTCACCAGACTTATGTAACTTAGTCATGTGCTTCTCGTTTATATGGCCAAGTCGACAATGCCAAAGATAAGATGTTTTAAAGTTATCTAATTTTGGTCTTTTTGAATTGATATTATAGATAAGACTTTCTATTTTCAAAATATAAATCCCACCAAAGATATAACATATACCATAAGCAATATTATTTAAATAAATGGTGCAACGACCTTCCTTTATTACAAAATAATATCCCTCACTATCAAAAACTGTAACAGAGATAATGTTCTTTTTTAAAATCGGTACATAAAAACAATTAATAAGTACTAATATTAAACTACTAGGCAAAGATAAATGAAATGTTCCTACAACTGATGTAGTAACATTTGCTCCATTCCTAAACTGTTAGGCCCATCTCGCCCTTTTCAAGCCTTCCACTGTTCTTTAATGCCTACATATCATTACATATGTAAGCACTACATCCGGTATCCAATACCCAAGTTGTGTTAGAAATAGTATTAATATCAACTACAAAAATACCTGAAGTATAAGCATCTAATGCCTTCTTCTTCTTTAAGGACTCAAAGTAGTCTTTGCAATTCCTCTTCCAATGTCCATCCCTTCCGCAATGAAAGCAAGTCCCTTTGTTGGCAGTCTTACTTATAGCAGGTACTTTACCTTTAGAAACTCCACCTTTAGGTTTTAAGGATTTCTTCGCTTTCTTATTATTATTCTTCTTAAGAGAAGATTTAGAAGACTCGACAAGCATCACAACCTTCTCTTTCCTAATAGATGGCTTAGCTGTCTTAAGCATGTCAATCAGCTCAGGGATAGTGGAATTGATCTTGTTCATCTAATAGTTCATCACGAATTGTGAATAACTATCAGGCAAACTCTACAAAATTAATTCAATACTTAACTCATGATCCATTACAAATCCTAATGCTGCTAACCTTTCTATAAATCCATTCATTTTGAGTGCATGTGCAGCTGTAGATGAGCCTTCCACCATCTTGGTTCTAAAGAGTTGCTTGGATATCTCATATCACTCAACTCTAGCCTGTTCTCTAAACAGTTCTCTCAGATGGAATATTATAGCGTTGGCATCCATGGCCTCATGTTGTTTCTATAGCTCAACGGTCGTACCTGATAACATAATGCAACTAGCAAGACTATCATCGTCTTTATGCTTCTTGTTTGCATCCACAATATCTTGTGGTGCATCTTCAGCAGGAGGCACAAGAATAGGAGTTTCAAGGACATAGTCTATCTTTTCATAGTCGAGAACAATTCTCACACTTTGGAACCAATCATTGAAATTTATTCCAGTCAATTTGTTGTTATCAAGTATGGCGCGTAATTGCATGTGGATAGTCATGATGCGCATAATTACATATGGATAGTCATGATTCTAGCAACTTAGATTTAAAACAGACAATTAGTATGGTGAATGCATGATATTTAGGTCTTTAAATTACGTGCATTGCTCTCACTATTTTATTGCGAATCCATAACCCTCACTGTAAACCCGAGAAGAACCTATATGGAAGTCCTTTCTAGTATGTAAGTATCTATCATCATTAAAATAACCTTGAGTGATTCAACAAATCATTTTAAAACAAAATAGTAGATATCTCATATCTTATATGATTACTTATTCATTTGGTTATTAACTCTTAATGCATATGTACATCATATACACATATCACCAAACATGTCTCAAATCATTATTAGCCTTGAGTGACTCAACAAACCAATAATATTTGTTAAGGCCCACCTATTTAATCAGAAAATACAATTTTCATGGATTGAACATATTTTATAAAATGGTTCGACTTAAGTGACTCAACAACTCACCACTTGAAAAAACTCTAATTCATTCCATATTAAACAGAAGACTTAGCCTTAATATTAAATTAAGAGAGATTTATTTCTTTTAATCGTCTCATCAATTTAACCCTAGCATGCATATACTATATGTATTCATTATCAAGATATATATATGATAATCAAATTACATGGTCATGATTATGGACATATCTACATTGACTTTTCAAGCCATAAAAAGACATAAATCAAACCTAGGTAGATGCATGAGATTACAATTTAAAACTAAAAATTGAAATAATATTTACAACAATTTTTGTCTTCAAGTCTTCAAGCTACTTCTTCAAGTCTCCTTTTGGTCATCATGAGCCTCCTTCTTGAATTTTTTCTAAGTCCTATGTAAACTACTTTACATCTTTTTAAAAATAAAAGTTTTAATACTAACTATTACAGCCACTCAAAAAGCAACTAGGGTACGTAGTCCTAAATTAATCATATGCATCAACAATCATATTAGTCTATAGTCCATAACCATACCATTATGCCTGACATACACCCTTAGGTTATATCTAAAAACACTTTAAAGAATTCAATGCAAAAAAAAATTTCGTATTCTTTCCGCGGCTTTATTTTTTCGGTTTGAATTCAGCTTATTGAATTGATTTTAAATAAATTTCAAATTTATTTCTAAAAGTCCAGAAATTAATTTAAATAATTTTATGATCATTAAAATAAAATAAATAAAATTATTATTTTAATTAATTTATATATTGCAAGCATATAATGTTGCAATTTCGATAGTTTCCTTGTATCACCGAAACTTTAACTATTAAAAGTTTCTAATAAGGTCTAGAATTTTTAGCAATCATAAAACTATTTAAAAATATTTTAAATTTATAAAATAAATTAAAAAATCAGTTATGAACCTTTCCTTTTAATCAATTTAAAAGATTTTATAAAAATATTTTTATACATATAACTAACAAAACAATTTCGTAAGTTTCGTATAAAAATTAATTTCGTAAAATGTATTCTGGAATTCCAGCAATTAAATCACCATTTAATTAATAAGATTTAATAATTAATTAATCAGATTAATTTAAATTAAAATACCTTGAGTTCTTCTCTTTTAAAGAAAAGGAAATCCTAATCTAATTAAGACTTGTAATCCTAGTTGACTAGGTTTAGGAAACTTGTTTGAATCTAATCCAAACGAACTCCAAATTGAGCAAATTCAAAACTTATGAATTTCTGACTCATCAAAGATTATTATCAAATAATGTTCATTTATGTTCATCATCAAATTTGGAACAATAATGGTTGTCCATACAGTAGCTATTTTCAACAAAACAGAAAACTACACAAGTTTTGTAATTCTGCTTGAAACTATTTCAAACGAAATACAAATTGCTTCAAATGAAATCTCATCATCACATGATTGATCCAAGAACATAATTAAATTATTTTTATGGCTTTTCATGATGCAAAATCGGATAGTAGCTTAAGCAAATACCGAAACAGTTTTGGTTTATGTTAAATCAAACCGAAATACCAACATTCAAAATTCAGTTTTTAATTAATTTTAGAGTTAATTGTAATTTCCCCCCTGTAGAATGACCCATTACACTAAGTTCTTCCTGACCTTTCAAAAATACACTAACTCCCCCCTGACGAATGTCATAATATATTACTAAACCCTTCCGTCCAATTTTGCTCTTAATCAACTGTTAGTCAACCCTACAATGATAGTGAAAAGATCAAAATACCCTTACTCTTTATTTTTAATTAATTACATTCTATTTTTGTTTTAATTTTTTTTAAGGTTAAAAAATTTATTTTCATATTTTTGACAAATTTTAAAATAAAAATAAACAAAAATATTTTTTATTTTTTATTTGTTATTTTTTATTTTAAAAAATAATTTAAGAAGAAATTAAATTATTTCTTCTTAAATTTTTTAATACAAATAAAAAATTCATTTTAATATTTTTGACAAATTTAAAAATAAAAAGTTAAAAATATTTTTTAAAAAATATTTTTATTTTTTATTTGTTATTTTTTAAAAAATAAAATAAAAATAATTTTTAAATATTTTTAAAAAATATTTTTATTTTCAAATTTGTCAAAAGTATGAAAATATATTTTTTAATTCGGAAAAAAAATATAAAATAAAAATAGAATGTAATTAATTAAAATTAAAGGGTAAGGGCAGTTTGGTCTTTTCATTACCCTTGTAGGATTGACTAACAGTTGACTAACTACAAAATTGGATGGAAGGGTCTAGTAGTATATTATGACATTCATCAGAGGGAAGTTAGTATATTTTTGAAAGGTCAGGAGGAATTTAGTGTAATGGGTCATTCTATGAGGGGAAATTGCAATTAACCCTTAATTTTAATCAATCATAACTAGGCTCTGATACCACATGTAAGGAATTAAAAGGCCCTTAGGCGCAATGAAAAATAAAATTTTTAATTTTTTTAGGATTTTATGTAGATTAAAATCAATTTCTTATAGAAAATGATTAAAAGTTTTACTTTTTCATTAAATTTTGATTTAAATCACCTTGTTATTTGATTTTCAAGATGGGTTGTAATAAACCACGATCTTTCCAAAACTTCTATGTAAAGCACCAAAATATCCACGCAAAAATCAAAGACGAAAAGAGAAGGACGAAACCTTTTGTGTGTTAGACTAGGATTCGACCTTGGTGTTCTTGGTATCTAGAGTAGCCAAATTCTCCTTATTGTATTTAAGAGAATTTCGGCTACTGCTAGGTTAAGAGGATGAGTCTCTATTGCATATTATGATCATATCATATTTATAAACACCTTAGGTTAATTAGGTTTTAATCTAACGGCTTAGATTAAATTAATAAGGTTAATAACTATTATGCCATTACTGAAAATCAAACACATTCCTTTGACTTTTGACTTATTAAGTCTATAGTCAACATAATCCAATAGGCCCTATTTAATTAAATACATCTTATGCAAATAATTAAATTAGCTAATTAATTTAATCATATTAAATTATTTCAAAATATCTTAATTAAATATATGAACTTAATCTTATTAAATTCATTATTTAATTAACTTTTTCACTTACTTTTTGAATTTTTTCAATGCATGTGATCTAATAGGTTTCCTAATTAAATGGCAACTTAAGTCCTTAATTATTTCTTTAAATTAATTTAGAAAAATCTCAAGCGGATTTCCTATTTTCAAAATAGGAAAGTTCTATAAAAGGTAATCATTATCCAATAAGGATTATATGAATTAAACTCTTTTAATTCATAATTAATTCTCTCATTAAACCTTCATAACCTAAATAGATCATGAGTGGTATCTTGCCACACATCAAGACTCCTAAGTAATCAGAAAGTACTTATGGTAAATACGAAACCCTTACACATAATAATATTGTGCTAGTAGTCCCTTCAATTACTTTTACCATGTTGGGTTTAACGTATGGATTTTGTGTTAACTCCACTAAGTTGGCTATACCATACTTAGTCCGAACAGTAGTTCCTTGTCCTCAAGCCTCATTACTAAAACTGACTTCCTTAAAGGCCATCTCTAAGTACAGTTTACTATGGACAGAGATTTTCAGTAATGATTTCTTACAAGAGGCCTTAGGTAAAACTCTCATTCTAATAGAAGTTATGAATTCCTTTATTGATTAGTTAAATGTCTACGAGTGCCTCTAACTATACCCAATATTGGCTCTATAAGCAGACCCTTTAGAAGAGCAAGGTACGGAATCAAAGCATAGCCTTTTCACTTTGGATCACTCTTAAGTATCTCAAGTTCAAGGACATTTGCACATTGCCATGTTGAGATGTATTATTAACAAGATTTAGAATTCCATATGATAATCTCAGGCAATCACTCCAATTTACTTACTGCTCCTAGTAAGCATCCACATGTCATACTTAGACATCTCTATGTCTGTATCTTTATGAGATCAGATAATTTGATTAAATCAAATAGTATACACAAGTGCTAGTCTTTTCAAATTAATAATGTCCTATCTTATTGATTCTATGACTAGGGATATTTTAGGTAAAATATAATTGCATATGATAAGCATCTCACAATCATAATCACATCATGAATGCGTCCATGTTATGTTCACACTATGGATTTTATTAAGCAGTTATACGATTTTATTCTAAACATAAATAAATCACTGGTTAATAAAGAATGCATTTTATTAATATTATCTAAAATTATCATTATATTGATTGTTTTTAGAGCATCTATACTAACATCACTATCTCTTACTCTATTATCCTACTACTGCCACTATGTTATCCCCCATCACCTTTAATATACCTTACTGTTTATACTCTCTTGCTCAATAAGAATAGGGGGTGTCTATTGTATGCTCCACATCCAAATCAATATTATCCCCTTCCTTACAAGCATGTAACATCTTATGCACACAATTATCATCATTTAACATTCTCAAACCATTTTTCATATTGGTCTTTTTGGGTAAGCAATACATTTGAGGATTTTTCATATATTGCAATTGTTAGAACAACAATCCTCATTTGATGTAATTTATCTATGTCATTAATAGGAATAAATCCACACAACCACCACTTATATCTAAAGTATGGATCATAAATAAACTTTTTTTCCATGAAATATCCTAATAGTAACCTCATTTTGATATGACATCCTACTCGTTAGCAGGAGTGAAAAAAATTAAATAAGTACTATATATAGGTAGAGAATTTTATTTATTTACTTTATTCAATAAATATACAAAACAACTCTTAAAAGCGAGAAATTATATGATATAATCATGATTCTAACTAAAATTCTTAGTTGGAATCACAAATTAATTGAATGAAAATATGTGGTTTGATTTTTAGAAAATTAAAAAATTACAATCTTTCATAAAAAAAAAAATAATTTCCTTAAAATTAATTAATTTATGAAAAAAAATTATACCACATATTTTTATTTAATTAATTTATCATTTCAATTAGAAATTTTAGTTGAAATCACTATTTCACTGCATAATTTCTCCTTTAAAGAAACTTTCTACCAAATTAGCCTCATAAGACCACGACTCCACAAATCCACAATCCCAGGCAAAATAAGTTTAAATCCATGCATTTGATTAATAAAAGTTAAAATATAGTGGATATTTTTGCAGAAAAAAAAAAAAAAAAAAAAGTATGCATAAAAAATTATAAATTATTCAATTAAATTGAACTGCAATCTCTATAATTAAAAGTTTCCTTTTTGAATTGAAGTAATAATTGCCTAAAATGTAGTAGAATCTCTGAGTTGATGTTAAATTTCGTAGTTGTTGGTATAGCATTTAGTGTTAGGGTACGTTAATGAGGGAAAAATTATCTTGTTTTCGCGTTCTTAGTGAAACAAGGGAGAAAATAATAATTTTTCATATTTATTATTATAATATTAATTTTAGTCTGAATTTTCCGTCTCAATTTATATTTTATTTCTTATCCAGAATATTTTTCACGCGTAGCATTATCCAACATTTTTTATATTTTAAAATGTAACACAAAATGAAATAAAAAATCAAAATTATTTCTCCTTATAATTTTTAGTCTTTGAATGAATTGAACATGCCTTAGGTTTAGTGTTATTGTGCTTATTTTGATTAAAAATTAAATCCATTAATCAATTTGAGTCATATAATTAATTTTAAGTCTAATAAAACCTTACGAGAAAAACACATGGATTAAATTGACTCTTTACCTGAATTAAAATTATTTTAAAATATTTTTCTCCGTTCAATTTAATAATATTATAATTCATGCTCACCTCAATCATTTTAAAGAGAATTCAAAATTAATATTGAATTTGTGAATTTATTCTATTTTATTTTTATTTATATATATATATTGAGATCAATTCGAATTTTCTTTTTTTGAAAAAATTGCACACTAATCTTGATCAATATCCAAGGTGAAATTATAGGCTGACTGGAGGGGCCATGGTCCTTCGGTCCTAATTCACCTGCAGTTTAGAAATTATTTGAATTTATTTAAAATAGATATAAAATATTATTTTAAAATTTAAAAAATAATAAATAATTTTTTAACGATTAATTTAAAATATTATTTTAAAACTTAAAAAAAAAATTAAATATGATAAATTTTTTAAAATAATATTTTAAAACTATGTTTTCAAAACATAATTTTTATCCAACCCTTATTATAATATATATACACAAGAGAAATGGGCTTTGTGGAATGAGATGGCCTTATAATTTCTTTTGAATTTGGGCAAAATAGGGCATGCGTTGAAACATAGCATAAGATACAGTGAGGAGTACACGTGTTTGTTTCTTGTTTTGCTATCTATTCAAGCTAAATTAGTGTGGACGTCCACACTTTTTCTATGATCTTTTTTGACTTCTAAATGGGATATTTACTGAGATAATTTTAAGTTAATTAACTTACCATTTAGAGAGTGTTTGGATAGAAAATTAAACGTTATAAATTATATTTTAGGAGGAAATTAAAGAGTTTTATGATTTTTAAAATATTTGGGTAAAAAAAAAAAATAGATTATTTTTAATATTTAAAGCAAATTTTAAAAACTGAGGGAGAAACTTTATAATTAACGCTCATTTTCAATAAAATTAATTATTTTAACAAAATGTTAATTTTTATCCAAACACCCCCATATTATACAACAATAAGTTACTTGAAAATGGAGTATAATCAAATGATTTTTAGGGGATGGAAAACTATTATATATATATATATATATATATATTTGTCTTTTATTAATTTAATAATAATATATTATTAATTAATCTATTAACATTGTTTTTTTATAATATGAATTTTTTTATAAAAACAAAAAAAATTGTAAAATATATGAAACAGAATACCATAATACTTTAATTTTTTTTTTCTCGCATTTTGATCATTTCTTGGCCCATGCAATCTTTAATCCTAGCTTTGCCCCCTGTCTATATGCCTACACGAATTAACTCTGAAGACAAAGCCAAATAAATAAATAAATAAATAAATATATATAAATCCTAAAGTCTAATGCTACTGGTGCAATATATAATCCAATCCTATCTATAAACGAATTCGTGAATCTGCGTTTTGCAGTAAAAGCCATATTTTCCTTGGAGCAAGTGAGAAGAGATTCAAGCGAATAGTTGCACACTCGAGACGAGACACTCTAGAATCAATAGTAGAAATGGCAGCAATGACTATGGCACGGCTGCATCTCCTACACCCATCACCCATCATTAAACCCTCCCTGTTTTTATCCGAACTTCCTAACTCGCCCGTTCTTGGCCTTCGTCTCCGCAAATTCTCCTTCACTACCGCTACTCTCTGCCCTGCCTCGAATAACAGCCAATCCCCTAAGGTATTATCCTATATTTATCTACATTCAATTTGTTTTGATGGGTTCTTATAGTATCTTGAGAAATTTTTAAGTGATTAATTATTTGTTTGTTTATTAGAGTTGTGATGGGTCTATTGTTGGGGATCTGCTGGACTATCTCAATGAGTCTTGGACTCAATTTCATGCTACTGGTATATTTCATTTTCGTTTGTTCTTGTTGTTTTATTTGTTTTTGGGTTATTATTGAAGATTAAAGATTAACGAGATCAAAGTTGAATGAACCCAGTTAATTAATTGGAATTTTAGATTGTTCAGTGTTGCAAGCATTTTTGGATATGGGAATGTAAAATGAGATTTATATTGATGCTGTATCAGTTGAAATTTTATGCTTTTTTTTTTTGGTTCTTGCTTTCAGCGGAAGCGAAAAGGCAACTTATTGCTGCTGGTTTTCATTTGCTTAATGAAAATGATGAATGGGACCTAAAGCCTGGTGGACGATACTTCTTTACAAGAAACATGTCTTGCCTGGTTGCTTTTGCTATTGGGGAGAAGTGAGTCAAATAATTCCATCATACAGAAATGCATTATGCATTACATAAAAGGATAATAGATGAAGAAAAATAATTATTGAGTCAGGAAGTATAAGCAAACCTGAGGCATTGATAACAACTTAACCACAGTTCCATATTACCGTGAGCACAAAATAAAGGGGTTGTTCTAATTAACAAGTTAAGCAAAGTTAGCTAGCTTTAAACACCATTTCTTTTGGAATCTGTACTTTTTGTGATTGTAATCTTTCTTGTTAATTGTCTATCAACTGTTAATTTTATTTCATTGAGTTTTCTGGATTTGTTTTCTTTATTCTACATAGCTTTCTATATTTCGGGTTACTTTTATTGTTGGTGTCTGAAACTTTTTCAAAGCTAGCTCGGTTTTTTGTTTCCCATCACCCTTTTGCTTATTATAATCTAGGTTTTTTGCAGTTGGATAATTGAAGGCTTCTCTTAGTTTTGCAGGTACAGTGTTGGAAATGGATTTCATGTGATAGCTGCACATACAGACAGCCCATGCTTGAAGCTCAAACCAAAATCCGCATCCTCCAAATCTCATTACCTAATGGTCAATGTGCAGACCTATGGCGGTGGTTTATGGCACACTTGGTTTGATAGAGACTTGAGTGTTGCAGGAAGGGTAATAGTAAGAGGTACTGATGGTTCTTTTCTTCACAAGCTTGTCAAAGTAAAAAGACCTTTGCTGCGAGTACCAACCCTGGCCATTCATCTTGACCGGTTCGCACCTGCTTCCTTCTAGATTTCTTATTTTCTGCATTATGGCTTTAGCTACCTAATAGGTACTTGTATATGGAAAACTGTTGTTGTGTATTTATGGTTAGTGTATTAATGTAAGAAGTAATACTAAGCTTGAGATGCCTCTTCATAAGTTATGCTGGAACCTTTATGATACAGGCAGTTGGTTATCTTGTTAGGTTGCTTTTTGCGAAGCAAAAACAGAAGTGCAGTGTTTGGTTATATAACAAAAACTTCATTTTTAACAAAAACTTAATTTTTAAAAAGCAAAAAGTTTCTTAAAAAAATAAAAAATTAGATTTTCTTTTTTCCTTTTCTTATATGAATAGAAAATTCATATATTTACCAAGTATGCTTTCATTCTATTCCATGTGCTCCATGTCAAATACAAATTTGTTAAAAACTTCAAATCGCTTTTAAAAAGCAAAATATTAAATCAAACAGTACCATATCTGCCTACTGGATAGGTGATGATAGTGGAACACCATTTTAGTTCAATGTATTCTCTTTTTATTTTTTATTTTTTTTGGTGAAGAAGGAAGAATAAAAAGCATGAGATGATTTTATTGTTTTCAGTATGGGGAAAGTCATGGCTCGCTAGCTCTCATGTTAGTCTGTTGTCAACCTGACAAGACCAAAAACCCATTATATTTAGTTAGTTGGTTAGCATGACCTTAATGATCATCAGAAGAAATGCATCTGAAAGAAGAGCTATAAGTCCTTAATTAGATAGGAGTCAAACCCTTGGAGCTATTAATCAAGAGTTCAAAACCATTTTTTAGCTATTGTGATTTTTGAGAACATTACAATTATGATTCCAAAAAGGAACATATTATTAATGGTCCATAAAATAGAGAACCCAGTAAATGGGAAATCAATAGGTTGTATTCAGGCTTATGCAAATAGTGCTATTAATGTTGAGGAATTAAATTCGCTCCTGTGAAAGTAACTTGTTATACTAATGAATTATCTTCTGATGGAACTTTTATCGGCTTCTAATTCCAATGAAAATGGCTTCCCTCTACTTTAACTTTGAAATTCTACATTCTTTGCCCCTTCTTATTCTATATCTTGCATTCCCCAGGCCCTTCTATGGATAGGAGAGGGGCAGGGTTTGTCAAACACTGATCTCTAATATCCGGCTGCTTTAGGTCTCTCCTTACATGTTGATGCTAATGATCGTGACAAGTACTAAATTTATTTATTTATTTTGTGTGTGTGAGTTTCTTGAATCTATATTTGTTATGTTATATTCCAAGTAGAGAATACATACCCTGGAAATTTATACTATTTGTTGGTATTGCTTTTTCTAATTTTCTCTTGCTTGATTGTTCAGCACAGTGAACAAGGATGGATTCAAACCAAATCTAGAGACTCATCTAATTCCACTCTTTGCAACAAAACTGGAGGAAACATCTCCGGATTTGAAAGATAAAAATACTACATCTTCTTCAAAAGCTGTTCATCATCCACTGCTTATGCAGGTACAGTCATTTAGGACAAATTTGATATATTTTTTAAGTGAATGTGCAGGGACTTTAGAGAAGCATGAAAGTGTTTCAGATGTGGATCAAGGAATGAAGACTACCCTCGATATAAATTGTCTGCTTTAGAGAGAAATGGTTTTGTAATAGTCAGTTAAAATCCCATATATCATAAAAAAATTTTGAATTTTTTTTCTCTAACTAATACTGCAAGAGAGAGAACAATTCATGGTACCATGTGATTTTCTTTTCAATTAAAAGGTGTTGACTTGTAAATATTCTTAGCATGATTTTAGGAGAGAGATCTGTGATCTTGTATTATTTCCTCTTCAATTTCTTTCCTAGTGTAGGGCATATTATGTGTATAAATATAACCCATGTATAGAAGTTTAATTATTAATGAAATATAGAGCAATTCTCTCTATTCTCAACATGGTATCAGAGCTACTATCTCAAGGAGCCTGATTTTCCGATTACCTTCCCCGGCAAGCTTTGTATTTTCCGGTGAAGAAGAAAACAAAGGATGTCAATTCAAATTAAGGGCCTGTAGGTGTGCAATTTTCGCCACCGCCCTACTCAGACATCTTCCCTGCTACCGATCGGTGATCACCTGGGGGAGCGACACCGGAAACTTTCGTTGGAGATCTCACGTGCCGCCTGACACCTTGTCTCTGATCCCATGTGCTAGCGAGTATACCCCTTTCCGGTGACTTTTTTTATGCCCGATTTCTCTCAGACCTACTAGCTTGAGGATTGCGACTCCGGCTAGGTGCTTGTTTTTGCCGATTTCCACCTTCTGATTTATGGGTTAGTCTTTCTCCGTTTCTGTTTCTACCGGAGGTCTGATTTCTAACTTTATTTTTGATTTTGTCTTCTGCTGGAGTTTTAAGCTTCTAATCAGAGGTTGGTTTCTTGATTCTCTGATCTAAGGTTTCTGATTTTGTTGGTTTGGTCTACTATGTATTATTCTAGTCTAAATTGTTGAGTTGGTTTGTCTAGTGTGCTGGATTAATTACTTGTCCAATTTTTACAGCTCTAAGTAGTTTAATAAGTGATTAAAATGGCTGATGACAAAACCATAAAATTTAGTGAGAATCCATCCCTACAAATCAGTTCTGTAAAGCTTGATGGGACCAATTACTTAGCATGGTCTAGATCATGTTTACTATTTATTCAAGTTAGGGGATTACAAAGATATCTTACTGGATAAAGGACAAAACCAAAACTAGATCACTCATCTTGTCAACAATAGGACTCAAAAAATTCTTTAGTGATGTCATAGTTCATCAATTCCATGCAGCTACAAATTGCAAGAGGTTATTTCTTCCTTGATTCAGCTTCTAAAATTTGGAATGCTGCATCCTAAACATATTCCCATAATGGGTAATGATGCCCAAATTTATGAAATATCTAATAAGATGTGTGTAATCAAGCAAGGAGAGATGACTATTGCCCAATATTTTGTAGAATTGAGTAGTTAACTTGATTATTATTAAGATTTTCAAGCAGAGTGCCCTGACGATACAGTAAAGTATCAAAGGTAGATAGAAAAGGATCGTATCTATGATTTCCTTGCAGGTTTGAACATGAAATTTGATCATATTCGGATTCAAGTTCTTGGAAGAGATCCTCTCCCATCGCTTAGACAAGCCTATACCTATGTACAACAAGAGGAAAGTCGTCGTAGTGCCATGGTGCATATAGTGTCTGTAAAGAAAGTAGGGTTACTAGTGAATACGCCACAACCCAAAACTTCGAGTTCATCAGATAAAAACCATTTGCTCTGTGACTATTGTGGTAAACCTAGACATACTAGAGAAAGTTGTTGGAAACTTTATGGACGTCCTAACCGAGGTCGTGGAGGGGGACAACAAAATTCTACCAGACATCAGGCATAGGCGCGTCAGGCTGAAGTCATAATTTGTCTTTTGGAACCTTACCAGCTGAGAGTCTCTCCAATGATGAAGTACAAACTCTCAGACATCTTTTATCAAAGTTTGATTCTAGTTCATCAGTTGCTTCTTCTAATTTTGTGAAATCAGGTATTGCTTTTCTTGCTACATTTGATAATTTCTGGGTTATAGATTCTGGAGCAAATAGACATATGAAATGCTTGTCAAAAGTTTTTTTTTAACCTATTCTCCTTGCTCTAACAAAGACATTGTTCGTATAGCTGATGGATCTTTAGCACCTATTTCTAGCACAGGCTCTCTTAAATGTATTCCCACAATTAATTTAGCGTTTGTTCTTCATATCCTTTCTTTTCCTATTAATCTTTTATCTGTAAGTGCAATTACACATGCTTTTAATTGTAAAGTTGAGTTTTATCTTACTCATTGCATTTTACAGAATTTGAGCACAGGAAAAGACAATTGTATTTGGTAGATTTCGTCATGGCTTATATCTTCTTGAAGATACTCCGGTTGCTAGTCTATCCATAACTTTGTTGGTGGATTCTAGAACTGCTCATCAGGAAATAATGCAATGGCATATGAGATTAGGCCATCAATTTTTTTTTTGTAATTCCAAAACTTTATCCTAGTTTATTCAAGAATTGCCAGTTAGATACTTTATGCTGCAATGCCTATGAATTTGCCAAGCACACTAGACATTCCTATTCTTCTGGTAATAATAAGAGTTTGACTCCCTTTATGACTATTCACTCTGATATTTGGGATCCTACTTCTACTGTTTCATTGTCAGGCTATATGTGGTTTGTTATCTTTATTGATTGTTGCACTAGACTGACCTGAGTATATCTAATGAAAGCTAAAAATGAGGTATTTTCTTGCTTTAAATCCTTTCATGCTATGATTAGCACCTAATTTGATGCTAAGGTAAAAATTTTACGGTCTGACAATGGTATTGACTACATGGATGGTGTGTTTCGTTTATATCAAGATTCTAAAAGCATTATACATCAGACTAGCTGTGTCAACACTAGTATTCAAAATGGAGTATCTGAAAGGAAAAATAGGTATTTATTATAAGTAGCTTGGTCCCTTGTGTTTGCCATGAATGTTCCTAAGGTTTACTAGGATGATGCAGTTCTTACTGCTGCACATCTTATTAATAGAATGCACCTTAAGAGTCTCAACTTGAAAAGTCCTTTAGAAGTCTTTAAAGGTAGTAATTCATATACAATTCCACCAAAGGTGTGGTTTTGTCTGTTTTGTCCATAATAAGACGTGCAGTAAGTTGGACACTCGAGCTCTTAAGTGTGTGTTTGTGGGCTATTCTAGCACTCAAAAAGGCTATAAATGCTATCACTCTCCTTCTAGGAAATATTTTGTTAGTATGGATGTCAGTTTCAGGGAACCTGAGCCTTATTTTACTTCACCCCATATTCCTCTTCAGAAGAAGCATAAGGAGGAAGAGGAAGTGCTAGTTTCTACTCCTTTACAAATTTTGAGTATTGAACAGGGTTCAGAGAAAAAAGAAAAAGAACAGAAAAAAGGGAGATTGGATAGACCAGATTTAAAAACCTACAATAGAAAGGTCAAGAATGATGTTGCCATCACACATGTTATGCTTGATCCAACATCAACTCTGCAATAAGCTCCGGAAACTACATGTGGTGGGTCTTCTTTAACTCCTGAATGTTCAAACTCTGATTTTGATGATGTGAATCCTGATTATTCTGATTCTGAACCTATAAATAATGATATTGATATTCCCATAGCTGTTATAAAAAGAGTAAGAGCATGTACTCAATACCCCATGTCCAAATTTGTTTCCTATAGAGCCTTTGTATCGTCTGTTTCTATTCCATAAGTTTGGCAAAAGGCATTTCAAGATGAAAAATGGAAAGAAGCAATGATAGAAGATATGAAAGCCTTGATAAAAAACAAAATTTTGGAGCTTGTCACCTCTTCATTTGAGAAGAAACCAGTTGGATGCAAATAGATATTCACTGTAAAACATAAAGCAGATGGGTCAGTTGAGAGGTATAAAGCTAGACTGGTTGCAAAAGGCTTTACTCAAACATATGGAGTAGACTACTAAGAGACATTCTTGCCTGTTGCAAAAATGAATATCATTAGAATTTTATTACCTTGTGCAACCAATTTTGATTGGGATCTACATCGATGTAAAAAAATGCTTTTTTACATGAAGAAATAGAGGAAGAGGTATATATGGAAATACCTCCAGGCTTTAATAATGAGAAGATAAGAGGGAAAGTATGCAGATTGAAGAAGGCACTGTATGGGCTTAAACAATCGCCTAGGGCATGGTTTGAGAGATTTAGTAAGGCTATGGTTTCATTTGGGTATTCCCAAAGCAATGTTGATCATACCCTATTCATTAAGCACTCTAATGGAAAGCTTACTCTGCTTATTGTCTATGTTGATGATATGGTGGTAACTGAAAATGACAAGGAAGAAATTATCTGTCTTAAGACGTTACTGGCTAGAGAGTTTGAAATTAAAGATTTGGAAAACCTGCGATATTTTCTTGGTTTAGAGGTTGTCAGATCGGAAAAAGGGATCTTAATTTCTCAAAAGAAATATATCCTGGATCCTCTGGAAGAAATTGGTATGATGGGATGTAAGCCATCAGATTCTCCTGTTGAGGCTAATCATAAATTATAAATTGGTTTGGGTGATCCGGTGGAGTTAGGAAGATACTACAGATTGGTAGGAAAGTTGATTTATCTTTCATACACTAGGCCTGATATAGCCTATGTTGTAAGTGTGGTTAGTCAATATATGCATGACCCCGCAACTCTCACCTTAAAATGGTGTTTCTTATCTTGAGATACCTGAAGGCTGAAATAGGAAAAGGATTGCTATTCTCTAATTATGGTCATCTATAGATAGAAGCATATACAGATGCTAATTGGATTGAGTCCTCCTGATGATAGAAGATCAACATATAGTTATTGCACTTTTGTAGCTGTAAATCTAGTTATTTGGAGAAATAAAAAACAGAGTGTAGTGGCTCGCTCAAGTGCTGAAGCAAAGTATAGAGCAATGACTCAAGGTGTTTGTGAGTTACTTTGGCTAAGGAAAATTTTGGAAGAATTGCAATTATCAGAAAAGAATGATCTGTCCTTATTTAGTGATAACAAAGCTGCAATTGAAATTGCTCACAATCCGGTTCAACATGATCGAACGAAGCATATTGAGATTGATCGACACTTCATAAAAGAGAAAGTTATGCAGGGCTTGCTAAAATATACTCATGTGACTTCAGATAATCATATTGCTGATATACTCACTAAAGGACTGAGTGACAAACAATTCCACAAGCTAGTTTCCAAGTTGGGCACGTGCAATATCCATGCACCAACTTGAGGAGGAGTGTTGATTTGTAAATATTCTTAGCATGATTTTAGGAGAGAGATCTGTGATCTTGTATTATTTCCTCTTCAATTTCTTTCCTAGTTTAGGGCATATTATGTGTATAAATATAACCCATGTACAAAAGTTTAATTATCTATAAAATATAGAGCAATTCTCTCTATTCTCAACAAAAGGTTTAGACTATTTGGTCTCTTTCTATACATGATGGTGCTGTCACTTGGCCACTGTGGGCAAATGTTTTGATTTTCATCATTTGTCTTGAATTGAAATTAGCAACTCTTAACTGATCAGATGAGTGGATTTCAGCTAATTTTTTTCAATGTTAATTCTTTCGTTAATTCAGATATTATCAGATGAGTTGAGTTGCAGTACCGATGACATAGTGAGTGTTGAGTTGAATGTTTGTGACACCCAAGCTAGCTGCCTTGGAGGCGGAAATGATGAGTTTATCTTTTCTGGAAGATTGGATAATCTTGCTTCAAGTTTTTGTGCATTAAGAGCTCTAATTGATTCATGCAAGTCTTCCAATGATTTGTCAAGTGAACCTGCTGTTCGGATGGTTGCTTTATTTGATAATGAAGAGGTAATTTTTTTTACACAACTTGTGGCATGGAAAGGCTATTCATTTCTTTGATGTTTCCTATACTAATAATGTTAAGAGTAATTATTGGATTGTTATTTTGCCAAGGAACATCAATGTACAAATTATAAAATACTGTGAGATTTAAGATTCTTACTGCAATATGAGATTAAAACTTCCTTTTTCTTCCATGAAGTCATCAGTTGTGGCCTGTAGTCCTTGAGCATTTCTCACATTACTTAAGGATGAGAAACCAGTAGGCTGTTAACTTGTATGTCTCTCTTATTTAGAAAGTTGGTTAAGATAGTTGCATATAGTCAATTATGCAACATTCTCATGTTAGTTTCAGGTTCAGTCATGCTTGTGGTTGTCCAATGTTAAATGAAACACAGTTAGTTTTTTCAGGTGTTTATTTTTGTTGCAATTTTTTCTGGTTCACTAGTATTAGGATGTAAGGCAGAGTTGCGCAGCAAAAAGGGAAGAAAAGAGTTGTAAAAAAGAACAAAAAAAAAAAAAAAAAAAAAAAAAGAGAAGGGAACCTGGTGGCTTTTCTAGTTCTCTGAATAATAATGTGGGTTAATGGAGCAGGCAGCCTTTGGAAGAAATAAGAAGAAAAGGAAGAGTAAAGAGGAAAACAGGGTAATCACACAAGGCAAATGTTCCAAAACACTTGTAATAAACTCATCTTTCATTAATTAAGGTCTTAGAGAATAACTAATTGCATAAAATATTCAGAGACACTACTTTTCCTTGTTCCAACAGTAGTACATGCTCTAAATTGGAAAACAATCATTAAATATGAAGTGAATGACTTTCTATATGAAAATTAAAATTAAAAAAATCCTAAATAAAACTAAAGCCCAAATTTGCCAAATTAGAAGTAAAAAACTACGTGATTGAAAAATTTGGACTTTTTCTTTATGTGAAGTAAATCAAAATCATCACTAAGCTTATTTTCTTGACTGCATCATGTTATTTGTAACTATTGCTGTTTAGGTGGGTTCAGGTTCAGTTCAGGGAGCTGGTGCACCAACCATGTTTCAGGCCATGAGAAGAATAGTTGGATGCTTGGCTCATAATAAAGTTAGTGAAGGTGCTATTGAGCGTGCAATCCGGCAATCTTTCCTTGGTATGATTCAGTTGATACCTTTTGAGTTTAGCGTGTCAATATCTTATTCTCCATACTAAATTTTCTTAGACCTTTATTGGCTTGCTGCCATTTTCTTAAGTAGCATTAGGAAAGCCAAAAAAGTTCTCTTACATTTTATTGCTGGCTTATGGTGGCTTGAATTAATAGGAGAATTATGTTGTAATTTTGAATTTATCTTCTAGAAAGTTTCTTTTCTTAGCATCCTTGTTAATTAGTTGTAGAGATCCCTTAAGAGTGCATCACTGTTGAGGGATGAGGCTAAGGAGTCTGTATCTCTTTGGAGCATCTCATTAGGAATGATTTACCTTAAAGGAGTGATTCACCCTAAAGGAAGTTTAAAGGAGTGATTCACCCTAAAGGAAGTTTACTTCTTAGTCATAGCACTGAGGCTCCTCTTTAGGTGTGACTATATCTCATGTATTCTTGATAGTTAATATTATATAGAAGGCTGTAAACTATCCAGAAGTTTAGTTTAGAATGATGGATAATTTTCTGGGATGTTAGGGAATTCAGAAAACAAAATTTAGACCTTTGGTAGAAGAGGCTCAGTTTTTTCTGTGACAGTGTATTTGTCTTAAGAATCAAAGTTTGTCTCTGCCACAATTATGCAAATTGGTTTTTTGGGGTTTCATTATGGGTTTTTGTTTTAGGGGTTTTTAAGTAAAGTGTTACACTGAATTTAATTGAAGAGTGTATGAGCCCATTGCTTCTGTTTTCTTGTGGTCTTTCTTGTTTCCTCAAGAGGAGGATATTTTTTCCTTCAAATTGTTTTGTTTTTCTGTTTTGTATGGTGAAGATATTGTTCTATATCTGGAAAAAAAAGGAGAAATAAAAAAGAAAGAAGAGAACCCACCACCCTATGAGAATATTAACATGGATGCATATAGCCTGCAACGTTTCTGCACTCCGTGAACTTTTCCATGAGAAATTGAAACTCATTAGAGGAAACATGGAGGCAGGAGATATTTTGGGAAATGAAAACATTAGGGTGAAAATGATGTGTTTAAATGCCTGTCTATTTGGGTGGAGTGGGTGGTTGAGATTTCCTGGTAGATAGTTTTTTAGTAGTTAGTTGCTACCTGGTGTTTAGGACTATATGAAAGAAAATGGGGCAGCTACATGTTCACAAGCTCCACTATCAATAAGCTTTTTTAACTGTTATACTGAATTGATTGATGCAAGATTATTTTTCAAAACCTATATTGAATAATAGAGGAAGCAAGCGTATTATGAAGAATGAATCACATCAAGAGTGTGCATCAACTTTATGACATACAAATAGATCATTCAAAGCAGCCATTTATCTTTTGAATGGATCTACAGTACTACCATCTCTATAGCACCTCAACTTTTATACTGATATTTTTGTGATAGGGAATGGACAGAGCTAGTAACTAAATTGAGTGTCCAGCTCAAATCTTTTCTATTATCTTCTGTAATATGCTATTTTAACTGAACTTTCGAGGTTTCTTCTGGAATCCTATCTTTTTTATTTTTTATAGTGTCTGCGGACATGGCTCATGGAGTTCATCCAAATTTTATGGAAAAGCATGAAGAACACCATCGGCCTGAAATGAAAAAGGGACTTGTTATCAAGCACAACGCAAACCAGCGGTATGCTACTAATGGGATCACAGCTTTTCTCTTTAAAGAAGTTGGCAAAATCCAGAACCTTCCAACTCAGGTAATTGTCTATTGAAATGGGGTCTTGGTGCATTTTATTTAGTCCAGCAGACTATTTTGTATCAACATTAGTGTATTAGTTTGCATAAGATTAGGACTATGATAAATAATAGTTCAAAAGAAAGTGCCAGAAATATGGTATTTTAATGTCATTGTACTTTCAACCATTAATTTTGTCATTCATGACTTATTGATTACCATGAGCAATCATCACATATTGTTGCCAAATGAAGGCATCATATTATGAATTGACTTAATGACAAAAAAAAAAAAAAAAAAGCTTAAACTTTAATGCCTTTTGTGATTCTATCACAATCTTTTAATTTTGACAATTTTATGCAATTACTTCTAATATTTTTCCAATTATATCACTGATTTATTTTCAATCAAAATTAGACCTGAATTTGTTGGTTTTTGTTTTTTTGTTAAATTATGTTGTTGAGTCCAAAATTAAACAGTGTTGGTTGCCATGAAATATTTTATTATTTTAATTTTTCCACGTGTATAACAAAATAATTAAATTTAGACCTAAAATATTAGCAAATCAGGGCTTAAGTGCTTTTTTTTTAATTAGGCCCTGTGAATTTTGATTAACTCATTGCCAAAAGTTCTCAATATAACAAATAGGCATTTTGCTTTCCCAGTTGCATGCTAAGCAGAAACCACAGTTTTGACGTGGTGCAATGCTTGGAATAGTAACTAAGAGAGTTTTATGGGGAGTTATAATGGAAGATCTCAGATATCCTTTAGTTGACTGGAAAGGGTTGCTTTTTCCTATTTCTGGTGGGGCCTTGAGAGTGAGGAAATGACTGTTTGATCTAGCTTCATAAAATAAATGGCTATGATGGTCAACTTCTCTTTAAAGTTCAATTGAGGGAATACTTTCCTTTTTCCACTTCTTTCTTGCTTTGTCTTATGATTGTCTTAATTTTTTTGACCCTTCTACCTAGCTCCTATATAGTGAGCTACTTATCAAAAAGAAGAAGAAAGAATGAATTAAAAAAGAATTCAATCTGATTTTTTTTTTTTTGTAAAATGGATGAATAACTAATTGCTTCAGCTCTCAAAATTGAAGTCAACTACAAGGCAAGGATTTTAAGTTAAGGTTGGATTGTTAGATTTGGTCTTAAATTCTCACCTCTCGGCCAATTAAATAACTGGTTCATTTTAAATAATAGACTGCAATTTTTTTTTTCCCTGGCTTCATCCCCTTCCTGAGAGCTTACATTACATATTTTATTTCATCTTTAGTGGGGTTCTTTTCACTCTAATCTCACTTTGACCTTTGCTGAAATTTCAATAATGCTGTCCAATAAAGAAAAAGATTATGGAATTATTGTAAACATCACACTATTTGCTGAGAAAATCCCTCATCTTGAAGTAGAGTTGTATGATAGCTTAGTTGACATGCATTTCTAATTTTTTATGGTATTGCATATTGAAATTGTATGTGTGCCATACATACTAAATTTTGAATTTACACAATTGAAATTGATTTTTTTACCTACAAGTACTTGGTGATGTCCAGGAATTTGTGGTGAGAAATGATATGGGATGTGGGTCCACCATAGGTCCTATACTTGCTTCTGGCGTCGGCATACGCACTGTTGATTGTGGCATTGCTCAACTTTCCATGCACAGGTATCGTATTGATTCAGTTCCTGGAAATTTTTTAATATTTATCTCAACTCATGGAAAGCAATCTCAAATTAATATTTGGTTGGTGATGAAACCAGAATGGAGACTTTGAAGAAATAACAAATAAGTTACAAGAGAAAAAAATAAGAGAATAGAAATGGCATAACAATCTGGACAAGGTAGAAGAAAATTACAGTGTGTTAGAAGGAACCTGGGGAGAAATGAAAGGAAGTGATTATAATTAAAATTACTCCACTTAGGTTTTAAAATGAGCAAGGGAAATGGAGATAAGGAAAATGATGGAAAATAACCAAATTAAACTTTCTGCCAAAACAGAGAAAAAGGAAAGATTTGAACAACTAAAGAATACAAGACCACTTCTTTCTTTTTCTTTTCCCTCCATTTCTTCTGTCCCCTAGGGATGAGCATTGGTTCAATTTGAAATTTTGCAAAACTGAAATAACTGAATTCTTCTGGAGAGAACCAAAATGAACTGAAATCAATAAATATTTTATTGTTATCTATATTAAATATACTACTTATTAATATATTTCTGCACAGTTCCAAATCTATATTTTGTATACAATATAATATGTATAATTTGGTTCGGTTTAGTTATTCTTTAGTGTTTTTTTTACAATAAAAACTGAAGCATATGTTCAATTCAGTTATGTGGTTTAAACAGTTTATTACTCACCCCTGTGACCTATTTTTCTTGGACATGGGTATGAGTATCTAATATGGGTACATATTCAAGGGCCACACACTTTTTTATTTTAGGAATGACAGTGGGACTTGGTTGGGTGGGTTTTGCCATTCCATTGCTACCCTTTTAGGAATGGGAATGGACCAAAAAATGTAGTGCTCTTGCCATTCCCCATTTTATTTGAAATAATTTTATAAACTATTGTAATCATGTTTTTTCATGATAATATCATTAATTGTTACCTATGTGTGTATTGAGATTTTATTTTGTGAGTTAATATTTAAGAAGAAAGGATAATATAAAGTAATAAATTGTATATTTTTAAGAAAAACATGTTTAAATATATTAATATTAAGTCAATATTGTAATATAAATATATATATGTTTAATTTTGGGATGAAATTGGGGGTGGGGTATGGCAGGGCAGCTTAAACCCATCTCTACCCACTTCCTTTGATCAAGCAATGATTCTCTGTCAGGTATGGTTGGGGTAAAATTGTCATCTCTACTTAGTTTCCTGAATTTCACAAATTTTCCTACTACTTTGAAGTGTCAAAGTGCTGGATCCATGATTCAACTTGGATGCTTCAGGGTAAAGAATTTGATTCATAGATTTTATTGATACAGAGACAAGGAGAGATTACACTGTAATGCATAACAACTAGGGTGTGTTGTGCATAGGGATACCATCAATATACTTTTTTTAGAAAACTTCGAGTTGTTTCAATGATCATTAGCAGCTGTCAATATAAATATTCCTTCACTCAAGGAAGGGGTGAGAAATTCATATTCTATATCTGTTATGGGTACGAGGCAAAGTTCAAAATAATTTAAGTGATCTCTCAATGATATGACGCAATTCTTCAAAAGGACATGACTTATGAATGGGAATGGGCTGGCAAGGGTCGATCTTATAGACCCTGTACCTGCCCTGTTTCCGGACAGGAAGCAGTCTTTCCTGTCTAATGCCCACACTAGAGAAGAGGATTTCTGTGTCTGCAGTTCCACCCCACCTTGCCCCAGGCCTTATTTTTCGTCCTTTATATTATTTAAATGATGTTGTTAGAGTTAAATAATCCAATCACAAAATAATAATAATAATAATAATAATAATAATATTAAATAAATCAATATCTTAATGCATTAATAGCTAAAAAGATCCTAAACTAAGACAAAATCATGCATATTCATTAAGCAACCCAAACACAAATGATATATAAATTCCTGTAGCATTTGTATTATTTGTCGATAACACATTAATGAGACTATCCTGCAATTTTTGATAACATGGATATTTATCTTCTTACCTCCAATGTATCAATTTTTGTCTTTTATACATACAATATAATATTAATGCAAACATATGGTATTATTTGACCATTGAGGCAGGGACAACACCAGCCCTGCCCCATTTTTAGCTTTCTTTTGCTAAATTGAGCTGCTGAAGTGGAGTTCCATGTGTTGTTTGCAGTGTTAATGTGGTGACTGACAGTGTTAATAAATCAGTGCCTATATTTGGGATTTTTACCGTAAGTTATTATTCTGACTCTTACTCTAGGGCTACTAATTTACATACTCTCATTTCAAAATGCAGTGTGAGGGAGGTATGCGCAAAAGAGGACATAGACATTGCTTACAAGCATTTCAAGGCATTCTACCAAAACTTTTCAGGCATAGATAAGAAGCTACAAGTGGATTAAGACTACTTGAGTATTATTTTCTGGGTGTACTTTCTTTCAGGTTTGGATCAGGGGCCAGGTGTGATGAACAGAGAGAGAGAGAGAGAGAGAGAGAGAGAGAGAATCAAAGATATTACATATTGCTTTATCAAACATTTTTATTATTGATAAGCATAGTCTTGCCTCCAAAAATAAAGATATATAAGATTTTCTGCTGTTAACTAAATGTAAAGGCTATTTGATAGATAGGAAGCTAACAATAACTTTGTATCTCCATGCTTTTCATATAGTAGCAGCAATTCGTTCGAGCTAACTGTATCCGCAAAATCAGATTTTCTTCAAATTCTTAGGATGTGTGGTGGAAGCAGAGCTGAGATTGTTGTCAGGATTAATGTTCGGAGTCGGGTTGGGCTTGGAGAGCTTCTGCTTCAGTTCAGACAACAGAGCCTGATTCTCCTGGTTTAGTTGCTGAGCTTTCTTCCTAAGCATCTCATTTTGTCGGATTATATGACAGTTCTGCAGATATAGTTGTGAGTTCACCTTTTCCATGCTCTGCACACAGCTATTGTTATCCCTGAAAATATTGCGAAACACTGGTTAACTTCTCAGATTATAGCTAAGCTAAATACCACTATTAGAATTATGAGAATTTATACCATGCATGGAAAATGGAATAAGAACTCTTTTCATTAGATTAGATATGCATGTTTAAACGTTTGATCTAATGCATCCACATGCACATTTAATAATAAGATCATATATATTTGATTTAGTACACACCACTTCCACTAGCAGGATTTCATTATGGAATTAACATAATTTTATAACAGCCGTCGGATACCATTAGACTAGTAATTCAATGGTTGAATATCAATTTTTATATTGTAATAGTGTATGGTTTAAAATCCTGTGATTGTCCTCCCTAAAAGAAAAATATAATTTGAATGATATCACTTACCATTATGACATGCCCTCAGAATTTTGGATAATGAATAAAGAATATTTAAACACCATAAAAAAAAAAAAAATGGTAAGAGAATAGAATAAACTTATATCCTAAATGTTATTAAAAAAACATACCTATGAGGCTATGATTCAAAATCAATTGATGCAAAGCATATGGAAGGGATCAAAAGGTTATTTAGCTAGCTCTCATTTCAAAATATCTTTGATTTTTTTTTTTTCCATATATTTATATAGAAGGTATCCATATATAAAGGACAAAAGAAGAAAGGGGTGGAAATTGGAATTGGTTCACTGAAACTGCAGAAACCTATCTGCAAAGCCCTCTTGTCTGCCTTTTTCCTGTAGAAAATCTTTGATCAAAATTGTGAAACTTTAACCGTCTAATTCCATATATTTAATTATTCCATTTTCAAAAGTGGAGCTTTTAAGGGCAGCGCACGTAAAAGAGGCCACACTTATTTACATACATATGCTGCTGCTTTTCTTAGACATGACAAAAGTGATGACAAAAGTGAACTTCTACCTATGGGTATCCATAGGTGAACCAAATAAATGAATAAGTATTGAGTCTGAAAAAAAAATACTCAAAAAATTATGGATATTTTTAGATCTGAATCTATAAATTCATGAGTTAGACGATCCGATCTGTGATGTCTACAGGTGCACCTGCACCTTATTTTTTTTTAATGTTTTTCCTTTTAAATTTTTAAACTTTCTAATTATAATTTTTAATGCTTTATTTGCTTAAAACTTAAAAGGTCTAATTTTTTCTTTCTCTTTTCAGTTTCATAATGACTATTACTCGTCTTATTCCATTTTTATTCCTTTTTCTCTTTTTTATTTACTAAAAATTTAAAATTTTTAATTTTTTTCCCTCTTTATTTTCTCTTCTGAGTAATTACTTTATCAAGTTATTACATGATAATATATTTATTTTTAAGATTTTTGTATGTGAGCATTGATTGAATGATTTTATATTTTTTCATACTCCACACTAATTTTTAATTTGTAACCCATCAAGTATGTAATTATAATATGTAGAGGTGTATCTATGGATTAAATTTGAATTCGTGGGTACAGGTACAAGTTTTCTAAAAAAGAATTCAAAAATTTTCAGGGTCATATAAACTTAAACTCATGAACTTGCAAGTTTAATAACCCATGGACTGGGTACTCAGTCCGATCCGTTTGCGAAGTCTACTTTTTCTTTTTTCTTTTTAGGTTTTGTTTGATTTAATTATTGTGAATAGCGGATAGTTAATAACTATTATAAATAGTTAGTAGGCTGATGGTTGTTGTTGCGGATAATTAATAGTTGAAAAAAAAAATTGGTAAAATTTTTCTAGCATTTGTCATTAAAATATTAAATAATGATGAAAAATATAATTTATTTTTAGTATATTATTATGCATCCTAGTTATTTTTCATTATTAATATGTGATGTGAATCACAAGAATAACGAATTTAATAGTTGAAATATTATTATTAATTATTTTATTATATAATTACTTTTTTCTTTTAAGCATGAATATGATAATTTTTATAATTATTATTTATAATATTTTAATAATTATTTATTATTGTAATAGTTATATAAAAATTAATTTGATAAATGTACTTTTATTAGTAATTTTTTTAATCAGAGTAATATAATCTAAATTTAAATTAGTTACCAGCTATTATTAGGAAAAAAAAGTCTCAAAATGAAAATTTTCAAAATAATAATTATTTAGGGTCTCAACAACAATCAAATATTAAATTTTTTTTATGAAACAAGTTGACCTAGTTATTGAAAATAAAAAATTTATCAACTCGCTTTAAACAATTAAATCAAACCCTCACTCAATTAATATTTTGTGCTTTAATTTTTACATATGATATTAAGTCTGTTTTTTTTGTTTTTATATTCTATTTGTAAATATTATTTCAATTTTTACAAATAATAATAATTTAATTATAAAGTAAAACTAATGAGAAATTTATTAACAGTATTTTACAAATTATCAACAAATTGCATTCTAATGGAAGTTTCAAAAACCTTAAACTGATTTTTAATGTGAAAAATAAATAAAAGTTGGAGAGTTTTTATTTATTTTTTATTTTTTATGTTACATTGAAAATTCTCTTAAAAGATGGATGGTTAGAGTTTGAACTTTTTACCTCTACACTATTAGACAAGCACTAACAAGATTAAAAAAATTTGATATACAAAAATAATAATTAAAAGCTCAAAAAACAAATTCAAGTATATCACAGTGATTTTTTTTTTCCTAAATTCATATGCTATAATCTTGAAGTTGCATGATAAAATATGTGTTGAGTGGCAAAAGAAGCAACTTGTAAAGTGTGATGCTTAGGTAACATAACAAGAAGAGGAAGAAGAGATGAGAAAAGAGAGATGATTGCTATTACTGTATATATGGATAGTTCATGTGTTGAAGGATGAGCACTGCACGTGAGGCAGCTGAGTCCTTTTTATATGGCAGGCTGGCAATTTGTGAAGCCAGGCCATCTCCAATCATTGCACCTTAACTGTTGGGTTTGTTTTTGGCTTTTTCTGTTTTCTTTTTTCCATTCCTCGCTCTTTGTTTGGAAATGTTAAAAAATAAATCAGGGAAATTTACATTCATATTTAAGATAGGATCGCAACGGAGCGAGTGGACGTAACCATCCTATCTTTATTCTCATCTTAGCGAAAAAATTTTAATTTTATCTTTGCCTTGCAAATGGAAATAATTTAATTTCGGTCATCGTTTCCATCTCTGTTGAAATTTTTATCTCTCACTTAAATTTTATATTATTAAATTTATATATATTTATAAAATTTATAAATAAAAATAAAAATTAAAAATAAATTTATTTAAAAAATATGAATAAAATTTAGACATAAACATTACTAAATATAATTAAAATGTAAATATACATAATACATTAAAAATATTTTATAATATTTAATAAAATATTAAAAATTTAACATATATAAAAATATAAGAATACTTAAATAAATTGAATCCAATAATTATAAAGATTTTTAAAAAACTCTAACAATCTCATAAATATTTCTACATTTAAAAATTTAATAAATGAATTAAATAGACAATTTATATATATTAAAAAAATAATAATTATTCTTTAATATAATGAAATAAATAAACACTAATTATTATTCTTTAACATAATATGATTATGAAAATCAGATCGAATCGATCGGTTTAATTAAAAAATCAAGAATTGATTGGCTGGCCAGTCCGTTTCTCTCCTAAATATTTGTCCTATAAGAACCAAAATCAAATCCTGTAATTCAGCGGATAATCGACGAACCGGACCTATTTTTCGGGTCAGTAAACTTTTCTTTTTTAGGTATTTTGGTTCAAAACGGGCCGTTTTATTCACTAAAATTACTCCGTTTCATATTATTTCTGTGGTGAGCCGGCCTTCTTCTGTGTACCCGAAGCTACTGCAAATTCTGTCATTCTCGACCCACCTAATATATATATATATATATAATGTATATTGTTTCTCTGCGTTTCCGATGTGAGATGCTGCTAATCAACAATCCCCTTGCTCGCTTAATTTCAAACTAATGCTTTTGTTATTCCTTGCATTAATATTTAGCCATTTCTAATTGTCTATGTGCACGTGGTTTCTTCATTTCTTTTATTGCATATATATATATATATATATATAAACTTTATGTTTATACATATAAATGAGTAAATATATTAAATTATATAAAATAAAAATATTAAAATTAATTAAAATTAATCAAATTCAGATTATTATAATATGTAATATTAATTATAATACTAATAGAAATATATTTCTAATTAAATTCAATTAATAATTTAAAATTGACTGAATTAACTAATCAAAATATTTTTATTTATCTAAATTAAATTAATTAATTTGCCTTGTTTATTAAAGATAATTTAGCTATTTAATTATTTAATTAAACTTATTAAAGAAAAATTTCTTGTAAATAATAAATACTTAATTATATAATTATTTTATTATTTAATTTTACTTATATATGCATTATATTTATTTTGAGTATATGGATAATAAATGTCAATTTATGTAGCAAAATTTATGTTTTTTTATATTATATAATATTAATTTAATTATTTTTTATTTTATATCGATTTAATCGATTTTATTCCAGTCAAACCTCAAACTCTCAAACCCTTTATCTTTATAATCAGTTCTTTGATCGATCCGGATCCGGGTCTAATAATATTGGTTTATAAATATATATATAAGGATAATTAAGTAATATATTTTTATATTAAAGATAATTAAGTAATTATAATATCGATTATCCACAAGAATAGAAACAGGGATCTCCGCAGAATAGGGAATATATTCTCTATCACCACTCAATTTCCGTTATCAAGAAAAAAAATATTCTCCATCTTTGTCTTCATAAGGAGAAAAAATAAAAAAAATTCTACTCTAATAAGGGGAACTCCCCATCCCATTGTCATCTCTATTTAAGAGCATAAAGAAAAACATAGCCAGTTTTGAATCACGCTGGAATATTAGGTTCTTGTTCAATTTTGTTTCTTTTTGGGCAAGAATTGATCTCCCGACAAGTATAAGAATCAAACCAAAATATACTGTGGCCGAGATTGAGATTAAAGGAGCATCTTTTAAATTTTTTACACATGATTACTAAATAATTTCAATAAATAATTTTTTGAATAAAAAGAAAATATACAATAGATTTATAAGTGAATGGGTGTTAGACTTAACACAAACCAATTGATTTTGTGTAAACAATAGATTTATAAGTGAATGGGTGTTAGATTTAACACAAACCAATTGATTTTGTGTAAATGAATTCCAACACTTGCTCATTTATAAATCCATGAATATACTGGTCTATGAACTTTATCATAGTATCAGAACTTCATGCTGAAATGGATTGGATTCTAGTATGCATGATCAAACCCTCTATTATTGGACTGATAGTGAATCCAGTTTGGACCATATGATTATATTTAAGAGAGTGTGTTATGAAATGAATCTCACATTAAATAAATATAAAATATATAATGGATTCATAAGTGAGTGGATATGGACATGATTATTACTTGAGAGAGTGTGTTAGGAAATGAATCTCACATTAAATAAATAAAAAAATATATAATGAATTCATAAGTAAGTAGATATGGATTTAATACAAACTAATTGATTTTGTACAAGTAAATTTTGATATTTATTCACTTGTAGGTCCATACTCACTCACTTATAGGCTCAGACTATAATAAGTTATATCCGTCTCCCTTTAGCAAACATGTTCAATATAAAACATGATAGAACATCAACCTAGAATTAAAAATTAACAATATCATACACCAAATTTAGAGATCAAGTAGAACCCATTTAAAAGTTCTGCTAAGTATTTGATTTAAGTGGGAATAATCATCAATTACCAATTACAAAGGAAATTAGTAGAAAAAATTATTGGAAGGCTATGTTTTGGAAAATCTCCTAGTATATGCAAATGATTTATATAATTCTTCTCATTTCTAATTTGGGTATCCACACATGAATTCCTTGTGATAAAATACGATACAATTCCAATAGTCAATCTCCAATCTCAAATGTCCATCTTTGATTTTTCTGAGCAAGTCTTATATAGGGGGTAAAATGCATATTAAAAAGGGTTTTATTATGTCAATTCATCCATTAAATATATTCTAAGTTATGTTAGTTTTTATTTTTATATTCCTTTTATTTTTGCTACCTTGCGTTGTGTTTTTTGTTGTTTTTACTAGGTTTTGAGCTTTTTGTCCATTATCAGAGTTGCATGGTTGTGCAAAGAGAGTTGCATGGTTGTGCCAATGAAAAGCATGATGTTAGAAGACTTCGGAAGTTGAATAGGCGTGCTAAATAGAGTTCAACGGCTGTGCACGAAAAATCGCTAGTCTCGCTTGGAAAATTTGCATAACTATGCATAGGAGTAGTATCGATTTAGTTTGATTAATTTGAAGAATTTTTATTAAATCAAGTAAATTTTTTTATTTGAAAAATTTTCTGGTTAAATCAAATTATCATTATAATCAAACTGTTTGTTTGATTTCGTTTGATCGTCTTCGACTTATTGGTTTAAAACCAAAGATATATTTTTTTTATAAATCAATATTATTTTACTATAAATTTGGAGAAAAATATCGACAAAGTGTCGATGATAAAAAAATCTTGAAAATAATTTAATATACAACACACAACTTATTTATTCTATTAATTAATACACTCAAAATTTATATTTTGTCAAGAATTAGAATCTTTATTTATTTTTAGTTAATTTTCATAAATGGTTATTTTTATAAATTTGAAATTAATGCTAGGTTAAAAGTATGTGGGTATATATAAAATAAAAATAAATATATTTAGTTGTGATAATAGTAAAAATATATATATATATAATTTCGATTCGATTCGTTTCAGTTTAAAACAAAAAAAGATTTCAATTGTAAATCAAACCGAATTATGATTTTCGTTATTTTTTAAATTAAAATCAAATTAAATAGTTATAAAATCATCAATTTTAATTTAATTAAGTCGATTTAATTCGATTTGCTCGATTTGATTTTTACCTTTAACCGCGTTAAATAAAGTGCACAGTTGTGAAATAACTGTACATCGGCGTGCATGTCTTCGATGATAGATGTTTTAAACTTCTGAAAGCTTATAAATTAGATTTTATTTAAATATTATTATAAATCGGGAAACTCTCTACAAACTTAGGGGAGAGAAGAATAACATTAGTTCCTCAATTTTTCATAGTTTTAGATTCAATAAACAATTTTTCTTAGATTAGATTTAAATTCTTCGTGATTTTGACAAGGAGATTCGAAGATTCAAGTGCTTGAAAGCTTTTCAATTATTCTTTCTAGAGTTTTCACTTAACCTTACTTTCTACTTCAATTTATTCCATTACTTTGCTAAGATATTTGTTATCAATTCAGCTTTCTTTTAAAATTATGAGTAACTAATTTTTTTTTTTAATGATTGAGAATTACTTGTTAAAATAATTTATCATCTTAGAAATAAATTCTTGTGAATTATTAATTACTATTTAAATATTTAAGATATTATGTGAAGTGGTGATAATAGAAGTATAATACTAATTTATTAAAATATTATAATTAAGACATGTGTTAGCATATAGATATGAACATTCCTTTGTGATTATCCTAAAAGATCTCCATAAAAAATTAATAAATTTATATTAATTGTTTGTAATCACAAGAGTAAATATAGATTTAACATAAATATATATGTTATATTTTAAGAAAAAATTTCATAAATTTTAAGAAATTCTAACCATTAAATCTAATAAGATAAAATCTAATTAATTCAATTATGTTATAAATTTATAAATAAATGTAGATGTTCATTCATCTATCACACTACTAATAAGATAAATGTGAATGTCTATTCATTTATCCTACTACTCATAAGTTTTTATAATTAAGTTTAATTTTATTGCACCATTTATGTTGTAATTTATGGTTGATTTTTATATATTGTAACATATGATGAAAATGAATTCTATAAATAGGAGTTCATATTACTTTGTAATACATACCAAGAAAATAATAGAATATTCCCTCTTCTACATTCTTATTCTTGTTCTTGTTTTTTTTATTTTTCATAACACGTTATCAGCACGATTCTCTATTTTTAAGTAATCAAATCCAAGTAAGTTTGTCTACTCTTAAAATGTTAATTTCATGCATCTTATCTATTTTATTATCTTAATGAATTATTTATATTTATGAAAATATATTAAAACATATGAGTTTATTATTGTTATAGAAAATTCTTATATTGTCATTTCCTTTTTATTTATAATTCATATCTCGTTGTTTATTATTAATAATAAGATTATGTTTATATGTTTTAAAGTTTTTTTTTGTTAATGGGTATATCAAAATTCTTTTATTCTTATGTTACTTAATTTTGTTTTCCATGACACATTTGATAGTTTTCTTAAAAAGATTTAGAGATTTTTGTCTTGATAACATTCTTATTCAAGTATTTGAGGTTTGAAAATTTTTTTCTTGATAATATTATAATTCATATATTTGAGTAAGTAAATTCTATTTTATGCATTATCATTTTATTTTTCAATTTACATCTAACATAAAAAAATTTATACTCCAATTTTGATATTTGTTTTTGTATAGATTATAATATTTTATACTTGTTAAAATATAATTTGAAATAAAAAAAAGATTTATATTTGTGATATTATAAAAGTATAAGTGAAAAAAAAAATTAAAATAATAATAATAATTATTTTTATTTTTAATTTAATCATGTATTGATAATTGTAAAGTTATTTTTTATTTTAGATATGTTGATTTTTGTTAAAATTAATTCTTAATGTGTGAAGAATATTGACAAATAATAATATATTAATATTATTCATATATCGAATATGCTCCTGTAGTAGCAATATCGATAAAAAGATTGTAAAAATATTATGAATTAATTTCATGCATCATGGTTCAATCTCATTTCCTGAAGTGAATGAGTGATATTTAACTAAATAAAATAACAAGTTGTTATTGAAAAATTCATGAAACACATCATACTAATTTTATCTCATTCCCTGAAGTGGATGTGATAAAATTTAAAGGTAAACATATAATAATTATTTTTTCATAAGAATAAAGAAATATTACAAGAATATTTATCATCACCAGAAGTGGAATAAAATTATACAGAAATAAGAATAGAAAAGGTGGACAAAATTTTGTAAAATAAATATTATCGATATGGTATAAAGAAAAATTGGTCAAGTACTTGCCGTATGATAAAATATCTTATTGATATTTATTGAACATTGCAAAAAGAGAGAAAAAATATGAAGATAAATTTTATCTCTAATAATGATGACCTGAACTATGATATATATATATATATATATATATATATATATATATATATTGCTCACATGGATGTGACAAATATGTTTTTGAAAATATTAAAAAGGAGAATTGATTTCGATATATATTGTGAATTATGCGATAACTCGTACAATTTTAAAAATTTCAAATATTTTTCTTATTTGAAAATGGATGAGGCAATTATTTCTAGTAAAACAAAAAATAATTAAAAGCTCCAGAAGAGCCAATATATTATTACTAAGAGGAACAACATTTATTATATATAATGCATTATTTTCTCCAAAGTCTCATAAAAATGTGTTAAGTTTTAAAGATATTCGCAGTAATTGATATCATATTGAGACAGTAAATAAGAGGAATCACTAATGCCTCCATATTACAAGTATTATTTTGGGTAGAAAAAATATAGTGAAAAATTTTATATTATTTTTTCTGATTTGTATTATATAAAAATTAGTGAAATTGAAAAGAATCTTATAGTAAACTAGAAGTTTACATATCAAAATATTTTTATTATTTGGAATGATAAGTTAGGTCATCTTGGTTTAAAAATAATGGAAAAAATATTGAAAATTCACGTTGAATATATTGAAGAACTAGAAGATTTTTCAAATTAATCAATTGACTTTTGATCAAAAGCTATATATTTTTCATTTAAGAATTTTTGAATATGCGGTATATATTCTAATTATTCCACCATAACGCACTAAGATGAGTTCTCAAAAGAGGTTAGAAATATAAATTGGATATAAATCTCTCTCAATAATTAAATATTTTGAGTCATTAATGGGAGATATATTTATTGCTCGATTTGCAGATTGTCATTTGATGAAATAATATTCCCAACATTAGGAGGAGATAATAAAAGTTGAGAAATACAAAATAATATGAACAAGAAGTTCATAAATTAATTTATCTGCAAAAATTAGCAAATTTATTGCCGGATCCATTTGCTAATTTAAAATGAGTAACGAAATCTTATATAACAGCTGTTAATGTTTTAATTTATATTATCATCCCAGAAGGACAATATATTAATATTAATGAATCTCAAACATGCTTGAAACGTGAAAGGTTATTGATTATAAGGATAAAAAATTATCAAAAGAGAAAAAAAATAAATAATAAAGATAATTTTATTGAAAATGCAGATACTAACATAGATACACTTCTTGAAAAAGTAAAAGTGCCTGAAATTAATAAAAATAAAGAGATATTGATAAATTATGTTGGTTCTGAAAAAAGATGGAATCGACATGAAATGGTTGTGAACTATTATTTTGCATATA
>CANXYC010223378.1:0-10829 GCA_948193065.1 Aleurites moluccanus | reverse complement strand
GCTTATTTTTCATCCTTGTTATCCTTATGTTATTGATATAAAGTTTTGCTATTTATTATATTGCTCAGTTATTGAATCTACAGTTATTGAACCTACAGGCCATATATGGGCATTTCTTTATATCTTGCTTATTACAGTATTTTTCTGCATTCTGGATTCACTGAGTATATTTATATACTCATCCCCTTTAGTGGTTAATATTTCAGGTTAGCAGTGAGGCGCGCATTCCATTGGCACTTCATCTCCGCCTTGGAAGCTTAGTGTATTATGTAAATTCTTATTTCAAAAGTGTTGTAAATAAAGTGTATAGATAAAGTTCCATGGTACTGTTTTTAGTTGGCATGTAAATTATTGTTTATGTTTGATGCATTGTGGTATGTATATAAAGTGCTTGGAGTATAAGTTAATATTGATATATAGTTGTTCATATTTAAGTTGTGATGTATATTGAATTGTATATGAGTTTGAGGTATTGTGGAGATCCAGAGGGATCCTAGTTGCTTGAGATGGATGTGATATATATTGAAGTGCTTATATTGTGATTTTAGCAGCAGGGCATGCTCCTTATATAGAAGAGATGCTGCCCGATTTTTCTTGAATTGTTTAAGCTATATTAAGCTTATTAGTGTATGCATGCCATATAGTATAGTTTATGGGTTCTTCGCGGTACTAGTAGCATAAGCATCACTCGTACCCTAGGACCGTCATGGCTCCTAAGTTGGGCTGTGACACATTTAATGTTGTTTCCAATTTTATATTTGTTGCTTATTGTGTTGTTGACAATGTGGCTTGATTGTTGATTGAATGGGCTTTGATAACCTTGCACCAAAACCTAGCCAATTTGCCCATTCAATGTTGTCCACCAAGTGTTTGACAAAATGCCTAGTTATTTTTCCATTGGCCTATTGCATTTTTCTTCCATAGGCCTACCATTTGAATGCCAGCGTCGCCAGCGGCATTGGCATGCCAATTGGCCTACCGATTTCCTTTGTATAACTAACCTTTGTTCCATACCTTTATTCTTTATGAAACCGATTATCATTGAATATATATCGTATATTGCAATGTTATTGATCGAATCGCTACTAGATTTGAATGATATTAAGCTTATTGCCTTGGATGGTACCATTGTTTCATAATGGTGTCTATTGATATGTTTCACTCTTATATTTGCCCTAATATGGCTTGACAGAGTTACCTCTCTGACAGGGTAGTGGGTACATACCGTCGGCAATGTGCACATTGATTTACTGATGCCCTAGTTGAGAAGGGTTATGGTCCTGGCTATAAAACCTGATCCGTCTTATGCTTACTGATACTGATATTACTAGAGACTGTATATTTACATATAGTCCATACTGTATTGGACCTTTATCTATCTTTCCATATTACACTTTTACCTTTGATATGGCTTTTAACCATTCTGTCATTTTTTAATCTTGATTCTGTAATCTATTTATATTAACCATCTGTCATTATTGTACCATTTGAGATTGGTCCAAACCATATTTATTGGTGATGCATATAGATTCACTGAGTATCTTATATACTCACCCCTTTTTATTGTCTCCTATTTCAGGTGCTGAGTAGATAGTAGCATCCTTATTTCAGACTCTCTGTGGATTTCTGTCATCTTAGATATTGATGTAATTATTTTGAATTCTGTATTTTGATATTCATAATCTAGCTGCTCTATGGGGTATGTATTGGTTAGTTAGGAGATGAACATGTATATATGTATGTGGTGATGTTTTATAATATATGATGATAATATGATATGTGATAATGGTTATTACAACCAACTGCATTGGATTACAAAAAGAAATACAGATTCACAGAATGAATGATAACTGATTAAAAGGAATAATTAATTAATGGTTATAGATTATGCAAGTGATACTGGGTTTTATGGGTGCCGATCACCATTGGCATCTTCTGCATCCTAAGATCGTCGCTATCCGGAAACGGGTCATGACATTAACTACAAATACCTAGCTTTTCCCTCTATCAACTGGTGTCTGACCACTAGTTTGACCTGTCTTGATCTTCTACCCCTACCCCTACCCTTGCCTCCAGTGTCATGGTTGTTATTTCTACACATTTGTATAGTAGGTTATAAGGCTATTGTAGTAGTTTGCTATTCTCCCTACATTGGACAATTCTTAATAAATTAACCCTACTGGCCATATTTCAGACATGCACCTTTCTATTTTCTGCATTCACCCTTATGCCTCTTCTAGAAAAAATCACATATGGGAACATTAGATGTTTGTGTTGGTGGTTTAGATGACCATTGTGAAAATCTGGATGCAGATTGCCCTGTAGTACCTCTACTCTGACCTCTTCTCTGACCATATGTTTGTGGTCTCTACTCAGTTCTTACTATTATAGTCTTTATCTATCTCTACCGAGAACTCCCTTCACCTCTTCTTTGATGTCTACCTATCTCAATCTTCCTTTTTGTTCTCTTTTTAATCTTTCTTCTTTATATTTTTCTTCCATTTGAACTGTTTGATCAACCATATTGGATAAGAAATTAAACTCAGCAAATAACAATGCATTATATAAGGGATCATGTAATCCCTATCTAAACCTACTGATAAGGTCTGCTTCAGTAGGTACAATCTTGATGGCATATCTACTCAGCCTGTTGAATTCATTAGCATACTCTTCCACACTATGATTGCCTAGTTCAGCTTCTCAAACTGAATTATGTTTCTAGCTTTAACTCCCTCTGTCAAAAATTCATCTAACAATGCTGGCCTAAATTGTGCCCAATTCAGTGGTGCATCATTGTATAGTTGTGTCTCAATATGCCTAGAAAACCAAGTTCAGGCCTTCTCTTTTAACAATAAACTAACAAGTTTCACCGCTTTGACATCTGAACATGGAAGTCTTCTTATCACCTTCTCTATAAAATTAATAACCTCCTTACCTCTTTCACCTATATTCTGGTAGACTTAACTTCAAAAAGTTAAACATGCTAACTCTACCCTCATTAATCACTTTACGGCCCTCATATGCCATTGGCTCAACTGGTGCAGCAACAGGTGGCACAAGTACTGGTGCAATAACTGGTGGTACTTCTAGTGGTGCAGTTGGTGGCATTATTTGTCTTTCCCTTCTCAATTCCTACAATTCTCTTCTCAATTCTTGCATTCCTTGCACCACTTCTAATCTCCAGGGATCTTCAGCTTCCCTTGTTTTCTCAGTCATTCTCCTAGACCTAGGAGGTTCCTTTGATTTCTCTCTAATCAATGATTCATTTGAGGCCACCTCTGCCTCTATTGGGATCTTCTACTCTCCTAAGTGCATGTTCAATAACCTGTTCATGTTCTCCTATAGACATTTTAGTCACTGCAATAGACAAACAAAACAAATTAGCGTATTAAGATTATCGCAGAATATACACAAATTAAATAAATGACAAGATAGGAATTCCTATGCTCAATAGTTCACTTATTCCTTATTGGCACATATCCATATGCTATCAGTATATCTATGCTCTGATACACCTCTGTCACGTCTCAATTATAGAACATGACGGTCCTAGGCTGAAGGAACAACTTAAAGCTACTGACATTTATAGAACCCTTCTATACCCTATAAACATCACCTGCTATAATATTTTCATATCCAAATAATCAATCTATCTATCATAATCTATAATCAAATTTGGTCTCAATATATATTATTAACATTATATATCAATAACTAATAATATTACAGACCATATTAAGTATAGTAATCCCAATATTTAACATAACCATGGAGCAACAAAAATTTACACGAGGAATATATATAAGTACAAATATTTACATTATAACAAAATAGTTGGATCCACTGATGAAGAAATTCTAGACTAGCTCTACTCCTGACCTAAAAAGTTAAAACCATTAAAAGGGTAAGTATTTTTATACTCAATGAGTCATGTAGCACCCCAGGAGATAAAACAGTAGATAGTGAGATAGTACAGTAAATAGTATGTATATAGCAAAATATAGTAACGTATATGATATTAATTTAAGTATGAATAGGCTTAATTAATTACTAAAATATACAAAGAATGGTAGGGTGTAACACTTAGGAATTTTTAAACCTCAACCGTCACTTTTGTGACATTGTCACAAAAAATATCGATGTTAATTACATCTCCTGAGGAAATAGCAGTCTGGTTGATTTAGGAATCTCTGACTCAGACTAAGGGGTAAAGAGTCATATATATTTATGTGAATTTTTGGTAAATAGAAAGAGTTGAAAAATATTTTGGAACACTGAAAATCAATAGAGTGGCAAGAATTATAATTGAAGGCAATATTAAGGACATTTTTGGAAATGGGTTGTCTAGGATATAGAATCGAACCCAGAGTACTTTTAAATGATAGAACAACCCAAAATAAGATATTTTACTCCGCATATTAATGGTTGAATCTAAACAGAGTAGACAAAATAAAATACAGAAAGTTTTGGGATAAAAATATAATTAAAAAAAAATTCAAGCAAAAGTGCAATTAAGTAAAGTTGTGGGACTCACAATAAAATATTATTTTTGGCATTAAAAATTCTGGAGAATACCTCCAAGAGTGGCAAGTCATATATGTTTAAAGAAGAAAATTTGAATAAAATTTTTTATGATAATTGGATAGAAAATGTACAAGTGTATAAGACCTAACATTTTCTACACAATTCCTATTTCTTTGACTTTGGTGTATAAAAGAGAAGAGGTGGCTACAATATTCAGGAGTTTTTGGCCAAATCATTTGAGAGAAAATAACGAAAAATATTCTTTCATCTCTTCCAAAGAAACCAACCAAAAATGCTCTTCCATCTCTTCCAAAGAAACCAACCAATCTAGATAAGAAATTGTTGAGAGAAAGAAGAGTGAAGAAGGAAAGTTGAAGGAAAGTATGTCAAATTGATTTGGGAAAGAAAAAGAGAAGGAAAAGAATAATCCAAGTGCAAGATAATAATTCTAAATTTATCCTTTTTAACTATATTTAAGAGTATTATGGTTTAATTTAGTAGAGAATTGATTAAATTGAGCTAAGAAAGATAAAAATGAATTAGGGTTTATATGATTCTGAAATCTATGTTAAGGTATTAGCTTGTAGTTATAATTCTGAATTTTTAATGTATGAATTTGAGGTTGGTCAAAACATAAAAGTTGTAGATAAATATGTTAATTTGATTTATGCAAAAGGAATTGATGAAATTCAAAGTGATGAGAGAGTAATTGAATAAAAAATATGATTGGCCATAATTAGGTTTTCTGAAATTTTGCTATTGTGTTTTTATTATAGTGAACAATAGAGACAAAATTAGGAGAAGTTTTAAACATGAAAAGTCTTAATTTATGTCTTATCTATAGTTCTACAAAATGGTTTTCATTTGGATTTGTGGTTTATGATATATTGAGTCATAAGTGTTAACAGACAAAATTAACTGATAAATAGAACATAGGTTATTAAGTTCTATTGACATGAGGACCTTAGAGTCTGAATTAAGGAAAGTGATAAACATGAAAAATATTTATATATATGTAATTAATTTCAAATGGTTTTGAAATTGGTTAATCATGGAATTAATTATAGGCATGTAAACAGGGTCTATTCGGATATAGATTTCATGACAGTTGTTTAACTTTGAAAATTCGCTAATAATTATACAGTGAACCAAATAATATGAAATTTGAATATGTTATAGTCTCATATGTCTAGAGTAAATAAGAAAAATAATCAAAGTAATTGAATTAGTATAGTTTTGAGTTATAGGCTAAATAGTAGAGACTGCCAGATTAGGGTTGCAAGGCAATAGGGCTGGTTATGAGACAAAGTTTAAATTGACACCATAAATTGTGTAGTAGTGGGATTAATGTGATTTTTGGATATGTTGGAACTTATATGTATAGTTTAAGTCGGAAAAAGAATCATAGAAATTGGATAGGTATAGACTAAGATATAGAGAAAAATGTTGTGACTGCTAGAATAGCAACTTGAATGGAAATTGTTAAAGCAAAACTCTAATGTTAAAGACTATAATGAAATTGATTAAATGGAGCATAGTACTAATTAATGACATATAAATAAGTTCTAATTGTGTGCTTAATTGACATGGAGTTTCAAAGGTTGATGATGAGGATGAGGATGTAAGTGAAAAGTCTAAGTAAAGAAGTAAAGTAAGTTATAAAGCTATCTAGTATGGTGAGTTATGTATACATCATTATTCATATCCATAACTTGATTTGTTGAATCAATGAGCATACTTCTTTCTTGACCAAATTCCATCTTGTTATTGCTATTGAACATCCATTTCCATTGATTGTTATTAGAATTGAAATACCTATTCTTTTTATTCATATCAAAAACCCGATTTGTGATATTATGCTTGATTGACCATGTACCAAAATATTTCCAAAAGTATGCACACCAAATGTTTAACCATATACCATAATGTTTATTGTCAGTTACCTACCTTTGTATCAAATAAAGAAACTGACACAAGTTTAACGAAATACAATGACACTGATTGACAACTAAGCCCATGTGTACCGATTGAATACCATTGTACCATAATGTTCTAATGATTACTTAACATTGTTACTGATTTTCATTGGTCTATTTATGTGAGGATTTGACAGAGCTATCTTACTGACAGGGTAGTGGGTAAGTACCATCGACATTGTGCACAGTGATTTCTATATAGTATATACCCTAGCTAGGAAGGGACTTGTCCTAGCTGTGAGGTTTGGCCCACCTTATGATCTCTTACATGCTAATGATATGTGTTGAAGGCCCAATATCTATCACTTCTACATGTGAATGTAAATATGATACTTATGTCTACCTTAACCATATTGTTTACCATTAATATCCATTCTTTTATTCAGCATTATTTATTATTGATATCACTGTTACCTGATACAAACTCTTAATGGCATTTGGTGTGCAAATAGTTAGCCTTTGACATGCAAATTTGATATACTGATATCCATTCACTGTATTCATTGTCACTTAACTTCCAGTGATATACTTTATTATCATATACATGTATCTTATGTTTAATGACGTATACATACTCACTGAGTATAATTATACTCATTCTATAGTTGTTTATCATTTTACAGGTGTAAAATTGAGATGATTATATCCAAGTCATTCCTTCTTCGTCTTAGAAGTTCAAGTGCTTCAAGGTAGTGGTTAATTATTAAAAAGTCATATGTATAGAACTCTAGAGCTCCATGGTACTATATATAGATATATTAATAATGTAAAAATATTATATGAATATTTGTTAATGACAACCAATGTGATGGATATTAATCATAGTATGAAAAATACTTAATGACTAATAGTAATTAAATTAATGACAAAGATAATGACACTAAAATAATTATGGTAAAATGTAACGTGATATAAGAAAAAGAAAAATTATATGTACTCATAATTGCCATGAATGTCTATTGAATTGTGAAATTGAGGTTATAAAGATGGCAAATTATTGGGAGTGTAAAAATAATTTTTGTGCAGGCTATGTAATTTTTAAAAGACCTAATTTTGGGTCCGCAATAATATTAAAAATACAAAGGAGACTTTGTCAAAATTTTATTTAAAATTAATAAGTAATAAATAGAATTTAAAAATTAATAAATGAGTTAAGAATAAATAATTGATAATTGGATTGTTAGTGGGTTCTACGGGTATCTGGTAACCTTAAGTGTACCCGTGCTCTAGGACCATCGCGTTTTAAAAGTGGGACGTAATAGAGGTGGTATTAGAGTTATGGTTTCGAATATGTGTCATAGGCATAAATGATCTCATAAGTGTACCATAAAGCATAGGATTTTGTCTCGTCATTTGAAGTCATATGTTAGTGTAGCTATTAGTGTTATCCATTATGATTTTCATATTCTAGTTATATATATGAATGTATAATATACTGTATAATATGGAAAGAAGTAGTTATTACAAATTGATGAAAGTGATCGTAAATTAAAGTGAATGAGAATTGAAAGTAGCTAAAAGAGATTACTGTAAAAAAAATTGAATCAATAAATGATAAGCTGATATTGACTACATTAGTATCATCTAAATTGATAATAGACTACTAATAGATTCCATATCACTATTTTGAATAAATAATGAATGAATATTATAGTGAATTATCAGTGAAAGTAAAATCAACTTTAAATATGTGTTATAAGTAATAGCGTAATAAGAATAATGTTATTATAAATGATTGGATGATAGAATGTGTGCACTGATGATGAGTAAGTAGGCTGATTAGAAATATATAAAAAAAAAATGAGCATTTATACTATAATATATTATAGTTTAAGTTGAATAGATGTAAATGATGGATGATTCCAGACAATAGAAAATTTGAATTTATTGAGGCATAGAATAAAGTAGCATCTAGAGTCGAATTATAATGAAATGATAGTTGCAAGATTAAAGCTATAGTGATTAATCATATATTAATATACAGTTATAAGTAAATAAGTATTAACATAATGTGCATTATGAAGTTAGGAAATATAATCGATGGACCTAAGTTACTAATTTAAGTGACAAAAGATTAAAGTTATCAAGGAATAGAATATTAGCAGCCTAAGCATTGTATTAAAAGAATCTATGGATTATGAATCCTGTACTGATAAGTAATCAAATGGAACATATAAAATAGTGCAAGTATATGTTAATAAGTGATATATATATTGTCACGACCTGAATTCGGATCACGACGCTCCTAGGATGCAGGAGATGCCAATGGCTACCGGCACCCATAGAATCTAGTATCACACACAAATATCCATAACCATCATTTTATTAATCAATTTACTTAGTTACTATTCATTCTGATATTCTGTAATCTGTCTAAAATTATATTGCAGTTGGTTGTAATATATATCAGAAAATGTTATATCATTACTAATACTCCATAATAAGTCATACATACATGTTCATAAACTAACTAAACCATACATAACCCATGGAGAAGCTAGATCATAAACACACAAAAATATACTATATTTAATGTAATTACATTGCTATCTGTCACAGCCCAACTTAGGAGGCATGACGGTCCTAGGGTACGGGTGATGCTTATGCTACCAATACCACGAAGAACCCATCAATAAAACTATATGGCATGCATAAACAAATAAGCTTAGTATAGCTTAAACAATACAAGCAAAAATCGGGCAGCATCTCCTTTATTTAAGGAGCATGCCCTGGCTAAAAACACATTATAAACACTTCTATAATCAATCTCCATACAACTCAAATAAACAGATCCCTCTGGATCTCCACAATTTCTCAAACTCAACAATAATTCAATAATCAACATAATCTCAATTACGATCAACTATATATAATTAATAACTTATACTCCAAGCCAAACACTTTATATACATCTCAATGCATCAAACATACATAATAATTACATGCCAACTAAAATAGTACCATGGAACTTTAACTATATACTTTATTTACAATACTTTGAAATTTATGAGATTACATTTATATTCTAATCTTCCAAGGCGAAGAAGAATGCCTATGGAACACGCTCCTCTCTGCTAACCTGAAAAATACACCACTAAAGGGGGTGAGTATAAAGATATACTCAATGAATCCAGAATACAGAATAAATGCTGAAATTTCAAGATATCAAGAAATGCCATACTTGGCCTGAAGGTTCAATAACTGTACAATAGAATAATTAACAGAACTATATATATATATATATATAACTTGGAAATAAAATGGATAACAAATAAGCCAAACCACATATGATATTACAGGATAATACTGTTTCTCATTTCATTAACTTTACTCATAATCTTTACTCATAATAAGCACTATATCTCCAGTGCAACTCATAGTAAACGCAAAGGGGATCAGCCTTTACGACTAAGGAATATTACACACCCTCCCTAGCATGGACCAATTTATGTTTACATTATTACATGCCCTCTCTAGTAAGGACAATTTCAATTAACCCAGTGTGCACACAGTCGATGGAATTAAACACTACCCATCGAAGTAGTCCTGTTTTAATATCATATGCTTATGTCTCACTTTAGGTTTATATACAACTTATATGAATCTCAAATGACAGTAAAAAGGTCATATATACATATAGGAATCAAAATATAACAATTTACCAATTCGTCCAAAAATTGCCCAGTCGGGCCCGGACGAGCTGCCGCAACGGGCTACGGGATTACGGGTCCATTTAGGATTTTTAGGTACTTCCTGGTTAGCTAGGTTACCAAAAGAACTAGGTGGCCTATGAGGTACCATTTCGAAGTTTGGAACAATACTAGAAGATTGGGCTAAGTGGTGGCCCAATTGGCTTTCTGGTTTGCATTTTATGGTCCGTCAAAGTTTAGGTCAATTTTAGGTATTTCGGCGGACTATTTACGGGCTAATTTGGGCTGCATTGGTGTTTGAGTTGCAAACTAGGTTTTTATGGTTCCAAAAGACATAATACATTATATATGAAGTGAAACAAGCAAGGATAAGCATTTGGACTCACCTTTAAAGCAAATTCCTCAATTTCTCCCAAGCACAGACACGAGCCTATACTGCTCCCCGATCGGTACCCCGTCCAGGAGTCTCCGACGGTTCACCTAACCAAACCATAATCACTCCGATAAGACTAAAACACAAACCAAACATACAAAACAAATATCAACCATTCAAGAACACTTAATACATAATTCATATACACTTTAACCACATAACCTATACTTTATCTCAATATACCAAAACAAGACCTATGATCACTTAACATCCAATTTAACATTCAATCCAATACCAACATATCTT
>CANXYC010223265.1:0-10844 GCA_948193065.1 Aleurites moluccanus | reverse complement strand
CACTGCTAATGTTATGGGAACCTATAGGGTCACACATTTAGATCGAATCGATAATAGGAATTTTAATTCATGAGATGGATTAAAAAATAAGCATTGGGCTAAATTATTTAGCTAAGAACTAATATAAGCCCAAAATTCGAGCCCGAGTCAGATGGGGCAAATTAGGGTTTTATTAGTTAACTTAATGCTAGGGTAAAAATGCCTATAAATACACATATGATGTTATTTTTAGGAGAGACTAATTTTTCTGCCATTTTTCAGAAAAAAGGAACCAAACCCTAATCCTAATTCTCTTAGACGAATCTAGCAAAACGTCTTGGAGATTATCTTCTTGTTCGTGAGATGAACCAAAGGAGATATGATCCGTTCGTGTGGATACCGTAGAGGCAGAAGGCGCAAAAGCTTCTGCTCCTGACTCAGAATCGTTCTTTCATAGTCGAATCATCAACCAAAGGTATGAACCCTAACCTTCTGATTTGGATCTTTATATAGATCATGGAGGAAATCGAATAAAAATTTTATTCTGCTGCCCTTTTCTGATTTCGATTTCCAACAAGTAAGTGAATCCACATCGATCAGATCCTCATGCTTTTTGATATTTTTTAGAAGCCTTTCCATGGCTTCAAATTTGTCCATCAGTTTCTTGGTTTCTGCTGAGTTGGAATTCTCTCCTCCATGAAAAAGATTCGGGGAGGTGGATGGCATAGTGCGGCCGGTCAAATTGATAGTCTGGGGTGGAATTGTGGCTTCTGGAGCTTTCCCATTATTTGTCAGATCAATAATAGGGTTTGGTGGAATAGATGAGGATGTATTAGGAGCATCAGGCTAAAGGGCACTTGTTCCTTAGCCCATCATAGTTTTCACCTCACTAAGGATGGGTTGGCGTTGAGTGTCAAGGGCATGGCTTAAGGCAACCTGGAAGTTATCCTCTTGCTTCTTGAGTAGGCTAGCTATCATTACTTTTATGGCCTCCATACCAGGTGTTGTGCTATCCATTTGTTCCTTTTAAAAAGAAACATTTGGAATTAGGTCAGGGTGGTCCAAAACCTAAACAAGGATGGAAAAAGGTAAGGTTTGAAGATTCTTATGGGTGGTCTAATGGGTTCAAAGTTTTGGGCTTTAGGTTTTGCAGGTGGTTTAATGGGTTCAAAGCTTTGGTTTCGACCATTGACTCATTGGTTCTTAGTCCATAAAATGCATGAATGCATGGTTATACATGGATGCATGTATGCATGAAGAAAACAGGTTTCATGATGACAGTTTAACGCTATTATGGTTCATGAGCCCTAAGGTCCATGGTCTAATGTCCATTACATGAAGGCTAGGTGGCTTGGTGTAAGGGTACCCGTCACACTAGAGCAGTGATATACCTAACCACATGTGAAACAATGAATTTCGCGTGGGTCCGACAGTACTACTGCTCATTACACCTCAAAAGTATTTGAGGATTCGTCACGGGGCGGATGATTTCGCTATCTCCCAACATACTCAAAGAGAGTTGTCGGATCAATGCTACTCACTATCCAAAGGTTGAATTTCATAACTGGTGATGTAGTGATGCATGAAAATCAAGGTTAAACTAAAAGCCAAGTAAAAAGTCATTTTTTAAAAGATTTTCAACCAATTGGTAGTCCTCTTTAACTTTTGAAAAAAAGTTTATCCCCAGTGGAGTCGCCAGCTGTGAGGCCTCACCCGAGCACCGCTCGTTCGGGCCCGCTCTCTTCGAGAGAAAAAGAGGCGTTGGGGTATCGGAGTGCTCATTATGGAGCAATTTCTCATGGAGGAGATGAGCTTAGTGCCTTTTATTTGAAAACGATTTTTGAATTTTGAAGTCGCCACCTTAAGTTATTTTTATTGGGAAAATTTAAGGTCAAAACCCATTTTGACTCCAATTTTATCCCAAAGGAAAAAAAAAGTGCACTAGTCCTTGAAACCAAAGAGGGTTCGGGGACTAGGTTTTTGGTTGAACTTGGCTTTCAATTTTAACCTTGATTTAAAATGATTTTCATGAACAATTAAAGAATGACATATAAGATGCATGAGCAAATAAATGCATGAACAATTGAAATAGAATAAAATAATTAAAGAGAGCGATAAAAGTAAATTATTACATCTCCAAGCCTCAAAAATAGGGGATATCAACTCTAACCCTTATGGGTTCTTGGTTGATCACACATTCCCCAAACAGTATATTCAACAAGTAAAGTTAAGTAAATAATCAAAAGAAAGGAGATGGTTTTTGTCTTTTTTGGATTTGAAGCTTTCATACAGCTTACCTGCGTATCCCGTCGAATGGGAATCAAAACTCACGCAGTTCTTCCTTCTCACAAAGGAGGATTGATTTTATGCCCAATTTATCATGTTTTGATTCTTTATTTTAATGCTCTACCAAAATAAAGAAGATGAGTTAGGAGAACGTACCTTTGCCCTAGCTTCTAGGGATGCTGGCAGACGGAGTGCTCTTTCGGAGCGAAGTTCCACCTTGGATCGGATGACGCATCGAGGTGATGAGTCGGGATGCCTTCTTAGCTCTTAAGAAAGCGAATCGGTGGAAGGACCTTGCTTCGAGGAAATATTCAACTAAGAGGCTCAATACGCCCCTAATAGCAACTCTTTTAAATCGAAAGAGAGCTAAAGAAGAAGAAAATATCACTTGGAGAGGAAAAAAAAAAGATGAAATCTAGTGACAAAAATGATTTCTTGTCTTCTTTTCCTTTCTTTCAAGAGTCTTGGCATGTTTTTGTGTGTCACTGTATGTTGCTGTCTGTTGTTGTGTCTCCTGGAAATGGGGGAAGGCTCTCTATTTATAATAAGAGCTTAGAGGGTCGAATCCCATCAATTTTTGATGTGGGATTCGGAAGAAATCGGATGTAGACCATCGCTGCCGCCGGCAAGAGGAGACATTGTAGCCAAAATAGGGTGGCGGCGCAGCCATAGTGTTTTGGCAGCACAAGGTGTGAAGGAGGGCGGCTGCCACGGCAAGGAACCTTACTGCACGGTGGCTGCTGCCCAGATCTCCACCCCTCTCTGGCAGCTATGCCAAGCCTGAAGGGCAGCACTTGTGCTCCAACTTCGTTCTGAGGCCGTTCCGAGTCTGTCCGAGCCCGGGTTTGGTTCCGGAGAATACCGTTCGGGTTGATGCGAGTCTGAGGGTGTAAAAAATGAGTGTTCACAATATTGAGTTGATATTGGAGATCCAGAGGGATCATTGATGATAAAGATAAAGGTATTGATGATGATTTATATTAGAAGTGCTTATTTACATGTTTTTTCAGCTGGGCATAGTCCTTTTATAGAGGGAATGCTGTCCAAATTTTTATAGAATTGTCAAGTTATATTTGAGCTTATTATTGAATTGCTTGCCATGCCATATAGATAAAGGGGTTCTTCGTGGTACTGGTAGCTTAGGCATCACCAGTACCCTAGGACCATCGCGGCTCCCAGGTTGGGTCGTGACAGAACTTCCTTCCCCTTTTCTTTATTATCTAGCCATTCCACCTTTCCTTTTTTGTTCCCTTTTTTATCTTTCTTCATTGTACTTTTCTTCCATTTGAATAGTCTTATCTATAATCTTCGTCAATGAAGTGAATTCAGTAGATAACAATGCATTATGTAAGAAGGCGTGTATTCCACGCCTATATCTACTATTCAGGTTTGCTTCTGTCTGTACAATTCTTCTTACATACTTTCTTGGCCTGATGAACTCATTAGTATACTTATGTACACTAATATTCCCTTCCTCTAATTGTTCAAACTGGATTATGTCTCTTTCCCTTACACCTTCAATCATATATTCATCTATTAATGTCATTCTAAATTGTGCCCAAGTCGGTGATGCATCACTATACAATTGGTCCTCCATATGCCTAACATACCAGTTCCTATCATTCCTTTTAAGTAATAACACTACCAACTCTACTGCCCTAGCATATGAACATGGTAGCTTTTTCACTACCTTTTCCACTTGTTCTAGGAAATCTGTGGGTTCCTCACCCTATTCTCTCTTGAATTCTGGCAATTTTAGCTTTAAAAAGCTAAACATACTTATTCCATCTTTATCTATCATATGTCGACCTTCCTGAACTATAGGCTCACCTGGCATAACAATTGGTGGCACAGGTGCTGGCGGAACAACTGGTGGAATCATTGGTGGTGTTACTACTTGTCTTTCTCTTCTTAATTCTTGTATTTCCCATCTCAATTCAATCATCCCTTACATCATCTCTAATCTCTAGGCATCTTCACCCTCTCTAGTTTCCTCCATCCTTCTTCTAGATTTAGGAGGTTCCTTTGATTTCCCCCTTAGCAATGACTCATTTGAGGCAATCTCTGCCTCTTTAGTAGGTTCCTCTACCCTCTCACGTCTATGATCTCTAACTCATTCACGTCTCTTCGATGACATTCCGATCACTATAAGACAAACACAAGTATATACCATATCACGATTATCATAGGATATACACCTATCAAACAAATGACGAGACATGAATTCTTATGCTCTATGGTTCGCCTATACCTTATTGACACATATCTATATGCTATTAGTATATATATGGTCTGATACCACCTCTGTCATGTCCCAATTTTGGAACATGACAGTCCTATGATGTGGGAACAGCTTAAGGCTACTAACACTCGTAGAACCCCTGCTTATGACCTAATACTATTCCATGTTATCACTGTCTTACAATTAATTTCTTATATCTATCAATCAACACCTGTGATAATTATGCTATACTTATCATCTCATATCATTCATCTATCATCATTATCAAACAATCTCATATTTTTTATAAACCATACATTCTAGATAACATTTACATCTATTCTTTTACAATATACTATACATATTTGGCTGATCTATATATAGTACCATGGAGCTTTTGTGAATACAAAAGAAAAGGCTAAAGCTTTGACATTTATATTGTAATTGATAGTCTGGTCCCAGCTGAAAAAAAAATATATGGGAACCTTTTTCTCTTAACCTGAAAATGTTAAACCACTGAAGGGTGAGGATAAATATACTCAATGAGTCAAATACATATTACCATACACTTGGTTATGTAGGTATCAATAAATAACTAATAACAATGAATAGTTTCATAGATAGCACACCAAATGTCCAAATAAAGGAAAATGGATATGGAAATCAAATAAGGATATATAAACACATCAATTGAACATATAACATGTGGATATAACAAATAATGGGCCTTGAATACATTTCTGTATCATTACTGCCAATAAAATTATATAAGGCAGCCAATACCATATAGCTAGGACCTTAACCCTTCCTAACTAGGGTTTATAATGTTCATTGCGCACAATGCCGATGGTACTTACCCACTATCCCATCGATAAGATAATTCTGTCATAGTAATATATATAAAGGTAGAAAGAACTCATATTAAGTGCCAAAAGGCCAACGGAAACAATAAGGTGCAATAACATTCACAATGAGTCATTTGCTGGATTGCCTGAGTAATATACAATAAACTACCATAGCAAATAATGTCATATTGATCTAAAAAAATTATAAGACCTAGATAACATATGTATTAAGCTGCATATTAAATTTTATCTAAAACAAATATCATTTGCCCTATGAATTAAACTAATCACAGTAGCTATAATATTATGTTTTACACATAATTTATCTCTGGCAACTTTGACTCAATTACATATATCTCTAGATATAAGTATCCAATCACTTCATTTTTTTCCTATTAACCTAGACACATGAGGCTGCAACATATCAAAAATTTAGTTTAATATCTTCTTTGTACAATGTTTAGTAACATATCAAAATTTTAGTTCAATATCTTCTTTGTACAATATTTAGTGAATATCTAAATCATACCTTGTTCCTGTGAAAGAGTCAATCGGGGCATGTTCCATTATCTTGGTTGCATTTCACAACGTACATATTCAATTGAAAAACAATTTTACAAAAATCTAGATAACATATATTGGAACATTTTCATGTCTTACACTTTGTCAAAATCATTCTTTAAGACTATGAAAATTCAAGTGTAAATTTATAAATTAACATGTGTTTAACACTAAAATTTCCTAACAATTACAACTATTAACTCTTAAAGATTAAGAAAGAAAGAAAATAAATAATTTAGCTTATTAGTTTTGGTGTGGTAGAAACCCTAACTAGGGTTCTTCAATTTTTCTTTGCTTCTTTGATGGAATTTGTTATAAATCAAGTTATTTAGGAGTTTTATTCAACTTTTCCTTTGATTTTCCTTCACAAAACTTTGAAGAATTTGAGAGGAATTTCTGAAGTAAGGTTTTGCCATGGTGTGGGAGAGGAAGGGAAAAAGAAACAAATGAAGGAAAAGACAAAATTGCAACTATTTATATTAGTTAGGTTTTTAGTAATTTAATTTTCCTCCCTGGCACTTCATGTATTCATATTTTGGATCCGTAACCTGTATCTATTCACCTTTTTTCCCCTCTTTGATTCTGAAATAATATTCCTCATATTCTTCTAGCTTATGAATCCAATGGTGAAGTTAAATATGCGCACTTCTAAGCCTGTTGAAAAAAAAAAGCACCGAGATGCTTGTATAACTGTCGAGGTCAATTTTTGCGATTTGTCCTATTATTCATATATGATGTTTTCATGGTTAAATAGATTCTTTTGTGCTCAAAATGAGAAAAATTTTGGGGCGTTTCATTATGAAAATGAATAAAGCATGATCGATTTGAAGTAAACTTTGCTGCTATTTAAGATGATACATGTTTGGTATGTTAATATGTCATAATTAGGTTTGATGGTTAAATTAGTTTAATTTAAGAATATTTTATAAATGAATTATTATTTTTGGAATGTTTAATCATATGTACATAAACCAAAAAAATCAAAGTGACATAATTAAAATGTTTTGCATCAAGCATATGTAAATATGAATTTGACACGATTGATTGTGAAGCATGTTAGCTTGCAAAATAGGTTGTATTTGTATTTGTATTTCTATAAGCTAACCATATAGGGATGAAGCAAATAAAATAAATAATATGAGGCCCATAAGGCCCAAGCATGTATAAAATATAAATGGGCTTAAATGCATTACGGTCCGAAAAGTAAATTTCAGGTTCCAAAGCCTTATTTTACATGTCTTTAATTGTACAATTTAATTTCTCATTTCCTTTCCATATCTTAGGATATTAGATGAATGGATATATGATGTATGACGTGATTTATGCAAATATATTGCTAGGTTGCTAGAGGATTCATTTCTCCTTCCATTTTTTTATGGCTAGTGTGAATTATTAAACATACAAAGAATATGATTATATTATGTGATCTTTTTAGGAATGGTCATGTAAGGTTATACAATAATTATACCTTGTATAATTATATCTAAGGAGATTGGATTTTAAGTGAGACCGCTTTGACTCCTCTAATATTTCTTAGGAATTACGGTCGGTCTAGTATTTGGAAAAGTTAAGCATGTGCCATGACAAAATTTCCCTTTATGTCTTATGAATTGTTTCCTTTGAATGATGTACTTTATTGTATTGGTTAATTAAGGGTATGCCTAAGTTGTTTTACCTAAAACTTCTAGATAAATAGGGAGGCTGGCTAATGGTCAGGTTGGTTGGGTTGCCTAACACTTCCCCAATCCATACTCGGTTTCCTTACCTGGATCTCTGGATAAGGCAGCTTGGTACTTAGCCAGAGATAAAATTGCCACTCATTTCCTAGAGGAAGGAAATGTACTGCATTTGTAGTCTCAGTTACATCTTTAAACGAGTGGCGACTCCTCTTTGGGTTGGTTATTCCTTATCAATTTACTTTATGTCAGAATCAGAACCTCACCGCAAAAGACACTATAGTTTGGCGACTCACTGAGGATAGAAAAACCAATTCCCTTAGCTAGTTGTTTTAGATAAACTTAGAAATACCCTTTAATGCATTAATTAGAAAGAAAATTGTATCTAGATACATAAAGTAACAAAAGCCTTTAAACCTAACCCATCTAGGTATAATAAATAAGATCATATAAAAGACTAAAAATGGGGCCATAACTTGACGTATGTCCCTAATTTTGTTGGATAAAAAAATAGGAGGAATTATTTGCCTTGTTGTGCTATGCATTGTTGTAGACCATACTCATACATCTTGTATAATCTAACGCACGATCTCTTGTAGCCATATAGGAATCATGTCTAAATCTCTAGATTTGAACCAATGTCAATAAGCCTTTTAGAAAAGAAAATAAAGGAAATAACTAGGAAGGTGGTAAAATCTGAAATGAACCCTTTGAAGGAAGAGATCAAGACTACTATACATGAGGTGATGGTGTTTATGTTAGTTAGAAAACCTAAAAAGGCCAATCAATAACAAACGTGAAGTCATACAAATATTGTTATACTCTTATTAGATGAATAAAGCTATATAAAGGTAGTTTAATACTTTTCTTGTAGAATGAGTTCTATTTTGCATATTTTTTGGAAGAAACATCCTTATGTTCAAGAAGTAACCAAATTTAAAAAGAGAGAAAAAGAAAAGAAAAGCTCACTAAGTTGAAAACCTAAAAGGGCAACTTAAGCAGAAGTTAAAGCATAATGAAGAATGAAGAAAGAAGAAAGTAAAAAAAAAAAAAAAAAAAAAGGAGATAGCTTGCTAAGTTGAAAACCCTAAGGGGGGCTTAGGAAAAAGTTAGAGCAAAAGGATAAAGAAAGAAAACAAATTTAGTATCATACAAAAGAAAGATTCCTCAAGTCAAATGAAAAGTAGAATAGCAGACTCTTAAGTCGATGCTTCAAACATCTTCAAAGCTTGGATTTCGGCTAAGGTTGTGGTGTGTCCTTAAATGCTTAGACGATGAACGTTTGAGTTTGCTTCCCCCTGATAAAGATGAATCTCTAAAATTTCTAAGAAACTTGTATCTTGAAGTTGTTTCTTCTAGTCCAACATTTCCAAGATTGTTACTTTCATAATATTTTTTGGCTTAAGTAACTTATGTTTCCTTTTGATAAGAATCTCATTTCTTTTGAGAAGTTTGCGATTGGATAGAGAAGCTATAAGGGCAATGATGTACATACACACCTGTATAAATATTGAATTTTATGAATCATTCTTTGTGAAGCATTTTCATATATTTGCATCTTGCATGAAGATATATCATGGTGAAGAAAAGATAAGACGTACCCATTGTAGATTATAGCAATTAGGCATAGTCCTTGATGATAAATGATTGAGTGAAGACAATAATGAACATAAAAACCTTAGTTTGAAAGAAAACAAAATCAAGTACACTCATATTATTCGGGAAATAGGTTCCTCAATGTTTCGATAGTAGGATTATATTCGCATTGCTTGAATAACAGTTCCTCAATGCATTTACATTGCTTAGATGGAAGTTCCTTAATATTTTGATGGTAGAATTATATTCACATTACTTTGATAGCAATTCCTCAATGCATTCACAATGCTTGGATAAAGTTCCTTAATATTTTGATGGTGGGATTATATTCACATTGCTTGGATAGCAGTTCCTCAATATTTCAATAGTAGGATTATATTTCAATTGCTTGGATAGCAGTTCCTCAATGCATTTACATTGCTTGGATAGAAGTTCCTCAATGTTTCGATGGTAGGATTATCTTCACATTGCTTAGATAGCAGTTCCTCAATGTATTTACATTGTTTAGATAGAAGTTTCTCAAAGTTTCGATAGTAGAATTATATTTACATTGCTTGGATAGAAGATCCTCAATGTTTCGATGGCAGAATTATATCTACATTGCCTGAATAGAAATTCCTCAATGTTTCAATGATTTCCCAAAATAAGGAAAATTTGCATTGACCGAAAAGAAGTTCCTAAAGCAACCAAAATATGCCATAATGGTAAGGTCCAAGTTTGCACAACCTAACCTTGAATGATTGCATGAACTTTAGCATGCTTTGTTGTATTGTGTCCACTTGTACACATGCTTCATAAACTCTACTAAAGTGGGAGAAAACTATTAGTATTGATTCTTGATACACCTTGAGCCCGAGCTAAAATCCGATGATGTTGCATCAAGAGCTGAGATTGCAATAAGAAGTTGTTTGTCGAAAGATAACTTTTGTTTTTAGATCCAGGAAATTACTAGATTTGTTTTAGCAATTAATGATTCAGCTTAGTATTTTTAATAAAAAAAAAAAAAGAGTCAAAATGTTGTTTAAAATGATTTTGGGTTATTTTGGGCTATCTTCAAAGGTTTGGATGCAAATCGAGCCCGTGGGTGGTGGCAGGGCCCGGTCGCAGCAAGCTGTCAGGCTTATACCAGCCTGAGACTATTTTACATTGATATTTTAGTAAAAAAAATTAAATACTATTTTAAAAGTTTTTGAAAAGTTTTGGATCATTTTTTGAGGTTCTAGTGCAAAAAAAGAGCGCACGGGAGGCCGACAAGCTCGATTGTACAAGCAGACAAGCCCGATTGCGACAAGTCGTCTTATCCATTCGAGCCTGAAATACCCTAGAAAATTATAACTCACATGCATGATTTAGTTCTCAGTATGTAGTTCAAAAGTCTTGAAATGATGGGAAATAATTTTAGAGATACAGTTAGAAAGCGAATTAATTACTTTTTCGGAAAGCGGCGGTGTCGAGAACACTGCCGAGAAATTAGCTGTCAGGTCAATAGAAGAATTTCTGAATTGGGCCAGGGGATAAAAGATCACCTTAATGCATGTATAATTTTGGTAAAAATAAAGAAGTGAAATGTCACAGCCCAACTTAGGAGCCATGACGGTCCTAGGGTATGGGTGATGCTATTGCTACCAATACCACGAAGAACCCATTAAAATAAACTATATGGCATGCATACACAAATAA